>WAAB01015786.1:85215-115115 GCA_013389865.1 Piaya cayana
TCCCTTCCAACCTGGTTATTCTATGATTCTATGATTCTTTTAACACAATTTCGTAAACAAAACAAAAAAACAAAACAAAAAAAAAAAACCCACATGGATTTAATTTCATTTCTATTCCATGGTTTAACAAGAACAAATTTCAAATTTGAAAGATTGTCACAAAGTGGGCCTATCAGGCCCTTGCTGGTTCTGTTCCTCACAACCTTCTGCTATATGGGTGCTGAAGTGATTCCTCAGTGAAAAGGCAGATGTTACTGATTCTGTCAAAGCTAATTTAGATTAAATCCACACTATCTCAAAAGATAAGAATTAATAAAAGAACCTCTCACAGTTTTTTACATTTTTTTATTACAACAGATAATTTCCTAATCTCTCACTGTTGTTGTAAAATAGAAGTTACTTTTTTAGAAAATTATTGTTCCAGTTGTCTCTTGTGAAGTATGTAGCACATATTTTAAGATATTCTTTAAGAGATTAAATCTTCTGAGTGGCTGTCAGAGGGCAGAAGACATATTTCTTTAGGGACTTAAACATTAAAGGAGCACTCAGTTATCAATTATACACAAAGACAGTTCCTAAATGATTTTTAAAACCATGAAAAACAAAATGTTTCAAGAGACAATTAAAAGATGCACCCTTCACCATAGTTGACTGTAAGGCTTAGGCATATTTTAACTCTTAGTCCCATCTAAGGGTGTTCTCTAAGTTTCTAACACAGAATTGTATTATGGAAAGAAAGCTCTAAGAAACTTCACCTTAACTGAACTATGATTTTATTTTTAAGTGCTGCTTTACTGGGGGGGAGAGGAGAGGGGACACAGCACTTTTTTGCTTTTTTCAGCAATTAACAGCAATTCAAAATCAGCTGATTTCTCAGCTGCCTTTTTTCAGGAACTAAGAACAAAGATTCTTTTACCACTATCTATATCTCCTTGAGTTTCTTAGAATTCAGTTAGGTTGCAGATGTTGGCCAGAAATGGAATTGCCTCTGTCTTGCACTGAAATAGGGCTGACAAGAGCAAATAACAGAAGAAAGAGAAAGTGCAGTTACGCTCTGTTTCTAGACAATTCATTGCTATGGGAAGTGGGTTATAAGGACCATAATCTTGCAGTTAATACATGATAAGAAAAGGTTGATTAGATCATAGCTGCTTGAAATAGAGTCTTGGATACTGAAAAGAGATAGGTACGGAAAATACAAAATTTTTATAACATGAATGGGTTTAGATTAGGTTCCTTTGTTTTCCTTCCAACAGTAGATAATCTTCCTTGAGTATCTAGTGTGGGTTTGGGGCAAGTGTGTTTCCAGAATAGCTCTTACTAACTTATTCAAGTAGGATTGTAAAGTAAATGAAAATGTAAAGGTTGTCAGAATACCAACAACAATAGCAAGTTTTGATAGTAGCACACCAGCTTGGGGGAAAACAGTTCTTCATTAAGGTTGGAGGGAAAAGTGCTGCTAAGAAATGTGATGCACTCTCAGAAATGCAGGGAATCAGCCTGTTGTAAAATTTGATGCAGCCTCATAAGCCAAAAATAAATTACTTTTCTGTTCTGTTTTTATGTGGCTGGAAGGGATACTATGATGACAGAAGAAGCCTTTCGGTATCAACATCAAGAAAATAAGGATATAATAAACTCAATACTGGCTACAATTGACCAATTATTTAGATGCATTATAAAAAGGTTGAGAAGCCTCCCATAGACTTCCCCCATATAGATCTCTTTACAGAAAATGAGATTTTCACAATGTGGTCCAAAAAGGAGAAAATAGTGCTATATCCACAGCAAGTATTGCTATCCAGTTTTATGCAGGAGAGTAGCGCCCAAAAAGAAAAGCTTCAAGGAGCTAAACTTTGTCCCTACTTCTGCGTTTCACTTGCTGCCTAGGGTAAGTCTCTGCTTCTGCTGTTCTCATCAAACTCCTTTCAAAACTGTAAGCACACCTTCCAGTGCTTTTCTATGATAACACACACCATATAAGACTATCTTCGCCTAGTCCTCTCAATATTACTGTACAACAGTTAATTCATTAATAACAAAAATAAAACAGCATAGATATGATCCTATAAAGGCAGAATTATTAGCAAGGCAATGGAATCAGTAGGTTTACAAGGGTGGCATGAACTCTGGCAGGAAAGATTGAATTCTGCGGTGTAAAATGTCTTGTCTTGTTGTCAATCATATGGTCTAAACTAGTAATGGCCAAATACAACTCGAATGCAAAGGACAGTCTGAGAGCTCAGTATAGAGTCTGTTCTAGGAAATAAAAATATTCATCTATTCATTTCCCACTAGCCCACTCTTGTCAAAGGATATAACACTTGCCTTTAATGGGAGATGGAATTTGCCTGCTGGTTTGTAGGTTATTGAATTGACCTCTGATTTTCAGGGATACATTTGGAAACTTTGCTTCTTAATGGGATTTCTACTAAAAGATATAAGAAATCCCTCCAAGGGTACTTGCAGTGACTGGTTATCTGGTGTTGACATTAATTGTGCTGACATATTTTGCAGAACAGCCTCAAGTGTAACATTAGCTGAACTCTAAGACCCTTCCATATATAACAGTCTAGCTTAATATACTTCATAGATGTATCCCTTGCTTTGTGCTTACTACTCAGCTGAAAGAATCTGGGCAATTTTATGCATATGTCTATTGGGCTAAGCCCTGTAGGTGTATTCATAATAATTAAGGATGTGCTTTTATTTCCTGTATATCTGTATAAAGCATGGGCTTTTTTTATTTTCTAAATCTGCTCTCCAAAGACAAGAAATATCTTTCCAGCAATATACCTTAAAATCAAAATATCTGATACCTTATAGCAGAGCTCAAAACTTTTCACATTACAGGTCACGATCTCCACATGGATACAGCCCTTCTTTAGCTCATGGTCACATTTATGTACCTGTACTATGGCAGCTATCTTAATTCTCAACATTTCATTAATTATGTAGGGTGATATTAATAAAAAGGACACAGGAAGTATTCTGATGTTAAATGAAGTGATATCTTGGCTGCATTGCTCCATTTTTCACCAGTTTGATACCTTCATTTTCTTGTGGTATAGGGCTTAGTTTTTCAAAACTAACTTACCACTCTAGAGAGTTCAGGGTCCTGCCACTATAAAGAGTAATGTCAAATCTTGTACAGCTTGAAGGTGAATGTAGGATCACCGTGACTAAGTGTGACAACAATGGAATCACATCATAGCAGGTCATTTCTGCAGTGGATAATGTGACAGGGTGGTGAGGTAGCAGTGGAAGATGATGGTCTGCAAGATGTAAGCACTGGAGATTTGAAGTTAGTACTCATAACCAAACTGACTGCCCCTTCTCCAGATTCCCCTTTCCCATGATGTGTAAAGGTTTATTAAATTCTGATAAGTTGGCAGTTCTGCAGTTTATTAGTGATGTGGTGTTATGTTATTGAATTATTGGCATGCTAACTGAATTGTTTATTCTGAATTTAGGTCAGGAGTTACCATAATCATGGAGTCTCTAGGAAATGATGGTACCAATTATTTCTTTCTCATGGTTGTTTTTAATAACATATCAAAGAGGAAGAGGAATTCCATTCCTTTAGAAAGATTAAACAAACACAGACTGCCAAGACTCTAAGTGTACATCAGCTTGTTCTCTAAAAGGACAAATTATCTACCTTCAAATTAGCTATCAGCTCTTACATAGCAGGAGGAGTGGATCAAGAAGAGTGAAAAGAGTAATGGAAATGCACTTTTGAATTTCCTGGTTGATTCAGTGCATTGCAACACATGTAGTGCTTTTACTTTCACTGATGTTGCATTGGAGAATGATAAGAAAAATTACCAGGTGATTTTGACATATACAAATCAATAAGGTATACACCCCTTATCATCAGCAAATAAAATTGCATTGCGCTGATTCATATTTTACCAAAATCCTCACTATTTTTTTGTTTTGTTCTCACACATGTAAAAAGTACAATAATTTCTCCTTTTTCTTAAATTAATTTTGCCTAGCAATAACTTAATTTGAGGCTTTTTGGTTTAGAAGTGGAATACTGTGAAATATTCAAGCAATTTTGGAGCAAATACGTGGATAGTTATTATGGTGACTGTAATGGAGTCACATCCACTCTGACAAAATCTAGAATTTTTTCCGCTGCTTTCACTAACCGTTTCACCACACTCACAGTGTTAAATATGTCACATTGTACATGTCAAAGGAACTGATCAGAATTATTAAACTGTGAAACAAAAAAAAAAAAGAAAAAAAACAATCAAATAACACTGCCCCACCCCCACCCCAAACTGTCTATAAACATCCACAGAGCCTGACTACCGTGTATTTATTACTCCTGTATGCAGCACAGGCCAGCTGCAGCTGACACTTTCTTAAGCAACCACTTACTATTCCTGTCAATATTAAGAGTTTCGGTTCTCATTATATTCTACACTACTACTTATGCATCATCAGTTTAAAAGCTCTTGTTAAAGACATCAAGCGGAAGATAGTTCAAGACACAAAAGAGTTTATCAGGAGGCAGGTAGTTTAAGGAACCTGTCTGAAATCCATAAGATTTCAAAAACTCTTTTTGCATGATGGCAGGCAGCTTCGTTTTCACAGAGTAAACTTGGTTAAAAAAATTAATCCAGAGAATAGGCAATCACTGGGCATACTTAAGGCTCTGGTAATTTTTTTCCCATTTCAGGGTCTGAAAGCACGTGTTTGTTGTACTGGCACCCAGTGCTCAATGGCCAGGACAGGGAATGTGGAAAATCAGTATGCCCAACTGGAAGTAGAATCCAAGCCCTATACATATATATAACATTACAATAACCTTGATGGATAAACTTGGTATATCTCTATCTTGCAATGGACTGAGATGAGGAAGATAAACATCTCCTTCAAGCCCAGGCATTCTTCAAAGTGGCTAGAGAGATATAGTCCAAATATTTACCATGAGCCTACTAAATCCCACCGGCCCATGCATGGGCAGCATGGTCTGCTCTCCCAAGGCATATAGTTCTCGTGTGCTCAGCATGAGAGACCAAACACCAAATTGTGTGGGAGAGTAGCTTTCCCAGCGAGGCCAGGTTGCTCCAGCAGCTACTAGATAACTCCTCTGTGTAGCAACTTTGTATATCTTACCACCTGCAACATGTCAAGGCCAAGATGTCCCTGCTGTACAACAACAGGATACTAAGCAAGAGATACTGGGCCTGGGAAACGAAGAACTTACACACAACAGTACCCTGCAAGTAGAAGGAAAACATGTAGCCATTATTTTTAAGAAGTAGCCAAGTAGAAGTCTGTTGTTAGGTAAACACCTCTCCTATGTCTTGTTAAGAAAACTATATAACCAGAATATTCTGGCTAAAAAACTGAAGCTTGTTTATCAATCATACTGATTGTGTAGAGCTTCCCTCTCCGCAATAAAATTGCAACTTTGGGCACCATTGCAGCAGCTCCAGTTCTTGTCAGATGATCTTTCAGCCTGGCCTCCGATGTCTTCAGGCCTCTCTGGACTCATCATTATTCTGACAAGCACACTTGATGCTAAAGTGTGTTCCGTCAACTTCGTTGATCATTCTCAGTGACAGGAGTTTGAAGGCCTTCATATGTTAGGACTCTTGAATAATTACAGAAGACTGTCATGTTTGTTTCAGAGGGAATTCACAGAGTAATGACAGAGTTAAATATGATGAATGGAATGTTTGTAATCAACAGATTGAACATCTACCACTATCAGTAAAAAGTGATTCTCTAGCTTAATAGGAGGACACTGTGGCCAGCCAGTTTCTTGTGCTATTTTCCTAAGCTTTCACCTCTGGCCCTGTGAAAGCAACACTTACAGCACCAGTGGTGCCTGGGTTTAACAACAAATAAAGCTATTTTTCTCATTTTTTATTAACAGGGGGTAGATAACAGGACACAACTGACACCAAATATTCTCTGTTGCAATCTGTCACTTAAAAAAAATAATAGAGACAGATCACAAAGGGGTATATGACTATGGCAGGTCATTAATATCATCTACCATGCAGCAAATTGCTTGTCATGCTTCCTTTATACTCATTTATGACTAAAGAGGATATTTGAAATGAGAGACAATAAATATATTTCACAGAGTTTTGTTTGTTAAAAATGAATTCTGTAAGTTTCTAAAGGCACTGTGGAGTTGAATCTGAGAGGAAAAAAATAAAGAAACAAAAGAAAAGGCATTTACAAATTTATAATCATGGAAACTTCATAGACTTTGACATTTACAATATTGAAATAAATAATATTATAAATCTTAAATATCTTATTTCCATTTAGAATAGGATGACATCATAGTAGGTAATAATCATAATAATCAATAAAGTTTTCCTCTAAGGCAGAAAGCACTGTATGCGTAATGAAGACTGACTAGGAGGTAAACATTAATATTTTTGCAACTCCAAACTTCAGATCACTGCAAAACCATCAGTGAACCATACAATTATACAACTTACACATTATCTTATCTGGCATTTCCTAGGGCTCAGTTCTGGGAAGGGTTCTGTTTAATGTCTTTATCAATTATCTGGATGAGGGAATCAAGTACTCCCTCAGTAATTTTACAGATGACACCAAGTTGTGTGGGAGTGTTGATCTGCTTAAAGGAAGGAAAGCCCTGAGGAGGGACATGGACAGGCTGGATCGATGAGCAGAGGTTAATTGTATGGGGTTCAACAAGGCTAAGTGTCAGGTACAGCTCTTGAGCCTCAGCAACTGCATGCAATGCTACAGGATCAGGGAAGAGTGTCTAGAAAGCCTGGACCTGGAGGTGTTGGTTGATAACCAGCTGACTATGAGCCAGTAGTGTGCCCAGGTGGCCAAGAAAGCAGCCAACAATGTCCTGGCTTGTATCGGAAACAGCATGGCCAACAGGACTAGAGAAGTCATAATCCTTCTGTACCTGGCACCGATGAGGCCACATTGCAAGTATCGTGTTCAGTTTTGCAGCCCTCACATCAAGAGGGACATTTTGCTCCTGGGAGGTGTGCAAAGAAGCACAACAAAGCTGGTCTGGAGCACTAGCCTTATGAGGAGCGGCTGAGGGACCTGGGGTTGTTTAGGCTGCAGAAGAGGAAGCTGAAGGCAGACGTTATTGCTCTCCAACCAGTTGCTGGTCTCTTCTCACAAGTAACAGTGATAGGATGAGAGGAAATGGCCTCAAGTTGCACCAGGGGAGGTTTAACCAGATATTAGCAAATACTACTACCACAGAAAGATGTGGTACTTAGGGAAATGATTTAGTGGTGGATTTGGTTGGATTTGATTATCTTAGAGCTTTTTTCCAATATTAATGATCCTGTGATTTTGTGATTCTGTGATCTTAGGATATTTCTGCTCCTAAGCTGAGAATTCAGAACTAGCTCATACTCATTTTTCTTCATCAGGTTTTGGTTTTCCTTGTCCAACAATTTTTTTTTTTGGCTCCAAGATGCTTCAAATTGCAGGAAGATTTTCTTTGGTGGAAAAACTCAAGCTACAGAATCAAGTTTAGGTATTCTTCTGCTGAATAGGTAATAATGCAGCAGGCATTACATGATATGCTAAATTTGTGAATAAGGGTAGAACACAGAGACCCCAAAATATACTGAAGTTGCATGAGATCATTGTGCTTACTAAAGTAAAAACAGAAGAAAAGTGTGTTCTGAGAATGTGCAAATGGAAAACTGAGTCAAATATCAGAATCAATGAAAATGAGACTGGAAGTTGCTACATGGTACTGTCCTTCTTGTTGTAACTGACAATGAAATCAGGTTGTTTGACTTTAATGTGAAGGATGCAGAAAGCCTCTGACAATATATAGTGGTCATGACAGCCAGCCAAAATGTTGTGGCCAGGTTGATCAGAGCATAGTGCATTTTAGTTATTGGTAACTTTGCCTAGAGTATTAGGGTAACCAGATCATAGCCAAACAGACATTGACGTAAAAAAATATGCCTCATCTCATTGCCTGCTTCAGGTAACCTGTACTTCAGCTGTGCAAGTCAAGCTTGGGAGTATGCCATGTCTTTATGACCTAATGCTTTTCTTTCTCACTAGTCTTTCATTCTCTGTTTCATTAAGACATTTTGATATCACTATAACTGGAGTACCAGAACATACTATGGTTTGGTTTGCGTTGATTCCAGTTGGTTTCTCCAAGAATGATGATCACTGGGCAGAATACTGAAATTCAGGAGATTATAGCTGCTAGTTCAAACTCTCACTCTAGTCAAGATACTCAACCTCTAAAAATATGTTCCCTAGCTGCCAGTATCTTCTGCCTCATGTAACTTTGGAGATATTTTAAAGCATGTTGAGGATGAAAGGATATATGTTATATAACTCTATCCTTCAAAGATGATCAGATAATTTTGTTGCATGTAATTGCATGCAGTGTAATGGGACATAAATAACTATCTGCCACACGGACTCCCATGAGTTCAGTGTAGGAACCAGTTCAGAGAAACAATTAAGATTACTGTCTAATATTCAACTTTGATGAACTTTCCTTCTCCCTTACTTCTCCTTTTCCCTTTATTTAATCCCTTATTTCTCTGTTTTGTATAAATTATTATCTTCCCTTTCTACAACAATATTATTCCCACTTTGGTTTCTGGGACTTTTACCTTTGATGTGACTCTCATGCAGTACCTGGAATTTGTTGTGGACTATTGTAATGTCAACTTTTTTGAAGGCATCTTTTGTGGAAAGTCTTGATGCTCATGTCTAAGGAGGAAACATTTCTTTCCTCCTGTCCTTTCTGGATCTTGCTACACAGCTGTCTGTGTAGAAAAGAGACCAGAAAGTAGAAGATATGTAGCAATCCATCAACATTTCCCAGCTCACAAGGTAAGGAGAATGTACCTCATTACCAAACTCCCCAGGTTTTAATCTTCATGCTCCCAAAATTTCAACCACTTCCAAGTTACATAAATCTGAAACATGGGTCCTGATTTGTATCCCTATGAATCTGAAGTCCTTTTTGAGTTCAAAGAGAGTATCACAACTATGAAAGGTTGCAAAACATCCTAAAACTGATGTACTAGATAGGCAGCTGATGCAACCTCATGCCGTTCAATTGATTTCACCCACATTATTTCAGTTCAGTACTTAAAAAAATACGTGTAACCTGTTATTTAACTTATAGTATCTGATTAATTGATTAGTTTCTATTGATACTATTGGAATTGGTGAAGAAGAAGAATAACTCACAGAATTTAGAAAAACTACATGTGGCTTTACCTTACTATGTTTCTATAAATAACGATTCCATACATAGTTATTCTTTTTAAAATGCAGCTCAGAATGTTGATGGAAACAAATATGTATGATTTTGGTATGTAGGTTTCTAAAAGAGATGATAATGTAGAAGTATGGATACAATATTATAAAATTCTGTTAAGAAAGTTTTACAATATCAAGCCCTTTTTTTCAGAAAGAAATCCCTTGATCTTAACGAGTTACAGATCTTAAAGCAAAATTCTTTCTTACTTCAAGAGCTGTTTTAAAAATATAGATTCTTTGACTCTCATAGTCCTTAAGTAGCATATGAATATAATGGCTTAGAATTAACAGGAGATGTTGGGGATTTTGGCAAACTACCTCGAGCAGTCTCTTAAATAAGTGATTCTGTGATTCTTAGCTTTCCACAAAATTCATTATTATTAGAAATCTCAGGTGAGTGCTATCTGACAAGGCTTCACTGATGTAGATGTGCTTCCAAGGAAAAAAGAAATCTCTACAGGTGTGCATACACGTAAATACTTCTAGTTATATAGAACTATGTATAAAATAAATTAATTTTTATTCACTTTTCCTTAATTGAGATTGCACTATTCTTTGGACGAACAAACTGCTAGCATAAAATACTTCATGACTGGTAATAATTCTTTTATTTGTCATCAGTTGCCTTGTGTCTGGAAGCATGGTGCTGATACACCTCTATCAATGAGATCTTCTGGAAATTAAATCAATATCCTGAAAGAATTATATTTAGTGGCAGCTCAGCTCGCCACAGTACACTGGTGTGACTTGCTTAGTAGTTGTCCCTTTCTGTTTACAGTGAAGGCAAGGACACGTCTTGATTTATCTTCTTAAGGACAATTAAATGTGATGTTTTGAAGACAGGTGGGAAAATTGATGTAGTTTGGAAAGAAGGGTTGTAAGTATTGGTAAGATTTTACTGCTCCTTTTCCTTTTTTTGTTTTTTTTCTTAAGAAATTTCTATGGAAGTCAAGAGCAGAGCAAAAGAGAGAGCAAAAGAGATCACATTGAGAATTTCAATTTAAAGCCACAGCTTCTGATGAGATCAACTTTCTGTTTCACTAAGATGCTTGCAGAGCACTGCCAGGATATCATCTGGCATGTAAACTTTTTCCATTTACCAGGGAATAATTGTGTCCAAATAATTACTCTGAGAAAATCTAAATGCAGGTAATCAAATATTGGAAAACTTCAGTTTTCTATATCAACAGGTCAAACATCCTAGCACTCCCCAAATTTACGGAAGTGTACAGATTAAAATACAAATAAGAAAAACCACAAATGTCCTTTCAATAAAAAATAAAGAAATAAGTACAGCTCTAAGAGAATTCATTGAGTGATTGTAAGCTAAGCTGACTTTGCTATGAACACAATGTGTCTCTCTCCTCATCTTTGCCCTTCATCAAGGAAACAGTTTTTTCTCTCCAGATAAAAGTTTTATATGATTTACATTCAATCCCATTTCTTTTAGGATTTATTCTTTGGGTCATTATTCTTCATGCTACAGACCTATTAAAACAGCATAGTTGTACAATGAGACCTGCACCTAGCACCAAGTAGACAAAGCTTACATTAAGTTAACAAGTATTGAGTCAAAAAAGCTAAATTTTAAAATAATAGCAGAGGCAAAAAAACCCTCTTGTTCTAGACTTACTGAAATCATTAGTCAAAGTTTTGATGTTTTCCCTTCCCTGTTCATTTAATCCACAATTCACTGCTCTACCCTTACCCCAGCAGATAATTTCATACATCAGAGTTAAACTTTTAAATAATAATGCTAACATTTGCTTTCTTTCAGTGGTTGTGATCCAGTAAAGTAGTCAGGTTTCTGACCAGGGAATATTTCATGAACACATGTAAGACAAAGGGATGATTGAATGATATAAGTGGACAGCCAAATCTCAGTTCTAGATTTAATATATTTCACAATATATTCAGGAATATTCAGACAAGAAAAGTAAAGGCAATGGAAAAGAAGATATTTTTTTATTTGGCAGGTGCTGATTTTAAACAAGTGTTGTTGCTCAGCAGGATAATAGATTTTGATTCAATGAAAAGAATAGTTGTAGAACAGAAGAAAACAGACTGAGGATATCACTAAGCAGAAATCTTAAAAAGACAGATGAAAAACTGTTTCTTTAAATTTTATTTCCTCAATTTATTATTTTTTCTACTACTTTATCCACCCCCAACATCATAATTATATTTTAATTCACCTTCCATTTTTAGTTGCTGAAAACACAGATGCCTTGTCTCAGTTGATCATCTGGGCTCTGTTTAGTTTAAACCATAACAGTGGTGTCTTTAGGCCATCCCAGCCTAAGACAGATGGGACACCACACAAGCAGATTGGATCGCATTAGGAAAAAATTTTCCACAGAAAGGGTCACTGGGCACTGGAACAGGCTGCCCAGGGAAGTGGTTGACTCACCTTCCCTGGAGGTGTTTAAGGCACGCGTGGATGAGGCACTAAGGGGCATGATTTAGTGTTTGATAGGAATGGTTGGACTCGATGATCCGGTGGGTCTCTTCCAACCTGGTTATTCTATGATTTACCACTCTCTACTTCTTGATGAAACAGAGAACCTTTAGATTGGATTTCTTGTTCTTACAGGGTTAATGTTACGTGAGATGTATCCTACTCACAATAGTTATTGCTGAACACTCTCTTCTTCTCAATAAAGATGACATAATCTATCCCTCAGCTGAGAAGTTTAAAAATCAGGAGTGCTAAACTTCCCAAATGTGTATTAGTGTCACTATTGAATACAGCTTTCACCTATCAAGTGTGATTCTTGTATGGAGAGCAGTCATATTACACCCTGCTTTGGAAGAAAGATCCCCCTTGAATATGAAGCTAGTATTTAATAAGACTCATCATTATAAATCACTTTACAGAAGCTGGTGAAAAGACATTAGTGAAACTGATAAACTATACATACATGCTTCTGAACATTCACAGCACATAAATATACTACTTAGTATTCACACTGACACCTACCAGTGACAGCTTCCCCCTCCTTCTCGCATGAGCAGCAGACATGAAACTTTCTCATATTCAAAACTGGATTTCACTGACTGTTGGAAATGCACAAAGACTGTCTCTCCCATATAATCTAGGGGTTGGAAATAATTTACAGAAACTGTTAGATGTACAATACTGAGAAAGTCTAGACTTTTCTTTGAATGATTCAAAGACCTAAAAGGGGAATGAAGTTCGTTAAATAAACTAATGAGTTAAGTTTTCTATAATCCTAAAGAGACTTGATTAAGTTAACGTCTGCTGCAACCTGTTATGCATTATGATGTTTGTTGATAAAAACATTTCAGAGTTCTATATATTTACAAGTTTTATTTGGGGAGTTGAAGTGAATTTCAGAGCTGACTGTCCTGGCCCATGTATGTGTGACCAACTCTAAGAGAGCACAGGGTTATTTCTGTTCCCTTTAGTAAAAAGATGGCAATTTACTATAGCACAAATACTTTGAAACTCTTGCTTGACCCAACTGATGTGACCAGAAGCAAAGGTATAGAAATGAAGAAAAAATTGAACTCAGTCCGAAAATCAGTGTGACTGTTTCAGAAGGGTATTGTGTTTATGAGTTATTCTTTCTATAGTTCTTGAGGCAGCTAGGTTTCTGTTACCTTAGGTGACTCTTCATCAAACTCCACTGTATAATATCAGCTACTCCACAAAAATTTCTAAGTCCTATACTCTTAGTGAGTGTTAGTCTTTGAAGGCAAGGCTTCTGGATCCATGTTAAATTACACTGCGGTTGGGGGGGGGGGGGGGGGGGGGGGGGGGNCTTGTTGTGCAAAGATAACACTATAAACACTTCAGGTGAATCATTCAAAAGTGCACCAACTCATTTTGAATTGAAGATTAGGCTTCTGGAAAAGTTGTGATGACATATTTTTAAATATTTATTTGCTACAGTTTACATGAAGCACTTCGCATTATACTGGAGGCATGATCTAATTTTTTTCCAGAAAACTCAAAATGAGTACTTTCTAAGTGAAGGTATTCATACACTAGTTTTCATATATATTTCCTTTCTTCAGTCACAAGTAGCTACCAACATGAATAACAACCTAAGAAAAGACCCAAAGAGTAAAGGGTTTATAAGTAACGAGATTACTACTATGTAAGCTATAGAAGTTGTTTCAAAATTTTAAAAAGCCAACCAAACAAAAAAGCACGGTTTCATAAAACTGGACTTTCCATTGAACTTTGTCTTTCCACTGCAGACAATCATTACAAAGGTAAGAGACTGGAAAAAATACTTCATTTGAATTAGGTCTCAGCAATAGCTGTGCAATTAGTCCATTTTGCTTTGTCTTTATACTACCATCCAGAAGGAGAGAGTGAAGAGATAAATCACTCTGCACACACCAGGGAAGGTCCAGGGTGCTATTGGCAGATAAATATAAGAGACGACATAGTGGAGATTATGACTGCCACATGTTCTTCATGACTGTTGGAAACAGGGCAGGGGACACCAACTCCTTCTGAATGAGATGGACACAAACAATCATTTATCCTGTCTAAATGTAGGTGGGATGGATCTTTTGGAAGGGAATATTCATCCACTCTGGCTACAGAAGCTGACTGGCTTAAAGTAAGTGCCTGTTTTTAGGAAGGCTAAAACAATATTAAATTAAATCAATCTGTCTATGCGACCATCCCTAAAACAGTATAGGTTTTTGTTGGTAGTAATGACATCAAATGAGGAGGAAAAGGGTATGGTACTTCATTAAGAAAAAAAGCTTCCATGATAGATTTCAGTTTACAGAAGTCCAATTCGTTACAGTCGTATTAAAACTTGAGTTTTAACTGTGACTCCCCACAACGTCCATGTAATTTATATTCTTCACTTGCACTGATCTGCCCAATGGTACCCTTCAAGCACACAAAAAATGACTGAAACATTTTCTTGCAATCAAAAGAACTATGTCAATGACTTTCCTTCAGGCATGAGCCACCCTTTGTGAAAGGAGTTGTCAAAAGGCCTAGACCAAATGGCACAGTTTGTAAATAAAGCTGTCAGTCTGTCCATGGGGTCACAAGAGAATTGCTGCAAACAAATTATTTTCTTTCTGTTCAGTTGAAGTGGCATTTGTTATCTTAAAGGATTCTAGAGACTCAGGCTAGGATCATGCGCCTTCTGTGAATACAAGGAACCCAATTTTGTCCTGTCCCACTCTGCCTTTGTTCCTTTCACAAATCCAAACAGTCCCCAGCCCAACATCCTATTTTGCTAAGAAAAGTGCTGCTGGACACCATCTGTATCTGTGATCCAGCTGTTGAGAAAAGAATAGGAAGTCTTCTCAAAGAGAACTACCTACAGGGACAACAGATTTTCCCTACGATTCCTCTCTCTCTTTTTCCTCTTCCTTTTTGTTAAATATGGAGTCAGATATTTTTTGTCCAGAAGGAAAGTTGGCTATTTAAAGGCCTATAAAAAAGGAAGCTTTAATTGTTCCTTGTCCTCCAAATAATCTGTGAGAATAACAGCCAGTATCACTTACACACAGCTATTGTAATTCCATTTACAGAATCACAGAATCACTAGGATCATTGATTCCAACCATTCCTATCAACCATTAAACCATGCCACTAAGCAAATCACCCACCCATCTTTTAAATACCACGAGGGATTGTCACTCAACCATCTCCCTGGGCAGCCTGTTCCAGTGCCCAATGACCCTTTCTGTGAAATTTTTTTTCTGATGTCCAGCCTGAAACTCACTTGGTGAAGCTTGAGGCCATTCATTTCCTTTGTGATTTTAAGGTCATCACAACAAGAATGAATGAATCAGCAGAACTGGGAATGGGACAATATGAGAAACNTTTTAAATACCACCAGGGATGGTGACTCAACCATCTCCCTGGGCAGCCTGTTCCAGTGCCCAATGACCCTTTCTGTGAAATTTTTTTTCTGATGTCCAGCCTGAACCTCGCTTGGTGGAGCTTGAGGCCATTCATTTCCTTTGTGATTTTAAGGTCATCACAAGAATGAACGAATCAGCAGAACTGGGAATGGGACAATATGAGAAACATGTAATCAACGAAGATGAAGCAGATATAATGATGAAGCAGGAAAAAAAGAGGTAATTGCTTCATTCTCTCCTAGTAGGTGTCTCCAGCATTTTGTTGTTTGACAAAACTACTCTCACATTTTTCATGCTTGTAGATGTTTGTCATATTGGTTCTCTGTGACCACAAGACATACTGAGCACTCAGTGAGATGTCCAGCATCATGGCAACCATCCTGAACAGCTCATCACTTTTAACAATGGAAATAAAACCTAACATCAACATCTCAGTTTTCACAAAGTGGTGGGTCCTAGCTCTGGATTTGACCTCAATATCCAACAGTTATTCTTTTTAAATTGCTGAGCGCATCTGAAGGATTCGAACTATCCTGCCGGAAAGAAACGTTAGAAACACAAACTGAGGTTCAATTTAGATGTTTCAACCCAGACTTTGCTAGTTTCCCAGAACGCAAATTGCATTTCAATGTGCAGCCTGCTTGACCAGCCTCGGTGTGGTCAACATCACAGTAGTTATAGCTGCCATCTAAGTACATTCCAGCTGGAATCTCACTCCTCTTGGTGAGGAGTAAATCTTGTACTTCTGAGATTCCAGGAACTGTATATTTTGAGGATTTAGATTTTATTTCCCCACCAACTACATGTTTGGAAAGGTCAGATATTTACAGTAATTAAAATGAAAGACAACCTTTAAATGTTTATAACTTTGAGAAACTTAAAATTCTTGATCTCTATTCTGCTTTCTTAATAAGAAAAACAGGATTATCAGTCGTTTTAAGCCAGTATTGGGTTCTTGATTCATGCTAACTTTAAACTGATTTGGCAACCTTATGTGATTCAGGAATCCAGGTTTGTAAGACCAAAGATGCATCTTGTTGACTTGATAATTTTAAAGTCTATTATTGACTTACTCTTGAAAGTTAACTTTGTTACCTAAGAGAAAGGTGAATAATTCATTTGAAATCCCATTTGGCATGGGTGCACTCTAACTGTGGAAGAAAAAGCAGATTTAACAAAAGTCACTATATATAATAAATGGAAATTATTGCTACAGGCAAATGTGTATGCAGCTTAGGGCACAGTACGTGTAATCCAGTTATAACTATAAATATTAATTTCAGCTTTATGGTTAAAGATGCAATGTCAGTATCAATTCTGAAGCACCTTTCTTATGCTCATAAAAATATAGCAAGTCTTCAGTGGGATTTAATAAATAATAAACAGACAGCAATCTAGTGGATGGATGTGATGAATAACCAAAAGGAAGAGACTAAATACAATATTTGTGTATAATTAAAATAGTGAGCTATTGCTGGTTGATTTGATTAATGGCACCTTCTTAATTATAAAGTGTCTTTACTTGTAATTTAAGACTACAACGGAATGTCTTTTGCTCATCCAGAAGCAGGAGACAGTCGAGAGATTAAGTATTTTATTATCTTTCTTGAATAAAGATGAGTTCTAATAAACGACAAGCTCTGCAATGCCAAAGTGCATAGCAGGTTAAGGAATCCACAGGTTAGAACGCTCAACCAGTAGATGGCACTCATTTTATTTAATTCCATTCAACCAAAGATGAGCAAACTTCCATTCTCTCCTACAATTATTTTATTGGTTTTTAAGATAGAGAGCAACTTTTGCTGAAGGAAAATAAAGTTTTGGAGACTATATTTAAAGATTTGTCCTTACATTGTATATCAAAAAGGGGAAGGAGAGAGTTCAATGTTTTCCAACATTTCCAAAACTAAGCTTTTGTATCACAAAGCCAGACAAGGAAAGAAACAAGAGGACAGTGTTAGAAATGACCTAAAAATGGTACAGAACCTCATCTAAATTTAAATTAAATGACCCACAATGAAATATCATTTCTTTTATTTTCAAAAGTCACCATTTAAAAATGTTTTAAGTTAATTAAAATCAATTCCCTCCCCACAGAATCACAGAATCACAGAATCACCAGGTTGGAAGAGACCCACTGGATCATCGAGTCCAACCACTCCCACAAAACACTAAACCATGTCCCTCAGGACCCCGTCCACCCGTAACTTAAACACCTCCAGGGAAGGCGAATCAACCACCTCCCTGGGCAGCATATTCCAGTTCCTAATGACCCTTTCCGTAAAAAACTTCTTCCTAATCTCTAACCTAAACCTCCCCTGGCGGAGCTTGAGGCCATTCCCCCTTGTCCTGTCCCCTGACACCTGGGAGAAGAGGCCAGCTCCCTCCTCTCTACAACCTCCCTTCAGGTATTTGTAGAGAGCAATGAGGTCTCCCCTCCCCATTATGTTTTCAACCAGCAGACCTATTGCAAACCACTACTGGTTTTAGAACTGCAGAAAAATGACTTCTCAATGCAAACTGGAAGATCTCCACATCTACTTTCCATATAACATTGTGGAAATAGCCCCAGACATAGGAAGGGTCCCTTCCTTTGATGGTTGTAAAGGTTTGGTTATGCTGTGTATCTCAAGTACAGTCAGAACCACTACAAGTGCAGCCCAAACCATTACAACTCTAGAAGGACAATTTAAATTCTGATTTCTATTCTAGAAGCTGACAACAAGACAAGGAAATTCATAAGGTCACCAATTAGAAGCTGCTTTCAGGTCATACCCCATTTACACCTCCAGAATTACTTGTGCAACCATTCACAGTTCCTGTAGAATCCATCCACTGGATCAGTGTGTCATTTTTGCTTATACTTAACAATACCTTAATACATGGTTGGTAGCACTGGAACTGTGAGGTTTATTTGCAGAGTATGTGCTACTATAAGCTAGTATGTCTAAAGGCAGAGGGAAGGGGACATAAATTAGTTTTAGTTTTCAGGGCCCAGGACTGGTTTCATGTTTCCTGGAAAAGGAGCAAGCTGGTATCATGGCAACTGGACACCACCCAACAACAATGCATACAACCAATGCAGACAACTGAACTGCCAACTACTCATATCATTTTCTACAGCATAGTAGGCTCTCTGTAAATGTAATTTTAGTATTAAATAGATTTTGGTTTATTTACTAAAATTCTTGGTCACAAAAAAAAATATAGAAGCATAAAAAAATTGAAGTAACATCTGATTTCAGGTCTTAATAACAAGATCACTCCAGGGCTGGAAAGAATGAAATAACCTATTCTACAGATAAGAAATTGGTTAGACTTTAATCTCTTTTGCCTAAATAGACTGATCAGTGCCTGTTTGGTGAAATACTAATAGTCAATACTGTTTCATGAGAGGAGATGTTGAAACAAGATTCTTCTTGAAATGCAGTCAAAAATCTTGAATTTTTGCGGAGCGATCAAATTTAGTCTGGCTATGTCTGGTACAAAAGTGACGACTATTAAACTGAGTTTCTGTTCTAGCTGTAAAGATGTAAAGGAGGATTGTATCACATTATTTTTTACCTACCTTTAGCAAAGCACAGATTGGATTAAAACTTGAGGAAGTCCCAAACACTTAAGCTTGCTGTATTTGACAGCAGTTTGAATGAATATATGAGTGGGATTTAGAAGTAACATGCCCAGTGAAACCTAGTTTCAAAGGCACACAAACTTTGAGGCATGGTGATGAACTTTTACATATGACTGCTATATGTATAATGTAGTAAAGCAGAACCCAGCATTTCTCTTCAATCCGAGTTACCTCCCAGTCTAGAGAAGCAATGCACCGAGTTGAGCAAATAAATAATGCTGAAGTGGACTGCAAAACAACAAGGCTGGATTGAACAATGCATGACCTAGGAAAGAAAAGCCTCCACCACTCTCTATTTCCATGCTAACCAAACCTAGAGATGACAGTGAGTATTGTGATCAGGCACCCCAGAGATGTGGGACCTGTTTAGGTACATAACCTTTTGTTCATTTATTTATTCACAGCCATGCATCCTTCTTCTGCCTGAAACCTACTGAAAGAGCAGAACAATAGCTTCTGGATTGTCACAAACCCTAGAAAAACAGCAGTCTAGGAGCCTGTGTTTCCTGGAAATAAAGGTCTTGAATGAAAGGAAAGAGGTCATGAGTTTGTTCCTGATGTGTGCCATCCAGCTAGGTATGAATCTATCTGGGCAGTCCAGGCCTTCCGTGTCTGGAAAGCATTGAGGATTCCAGTTTAGTGATGGTGTATGAGGACTCAGTTTCATTAGAGGTTGCATCACTCTTTAACAAGAGTCTGACTTGCCAGTGTGGCAAGTGAACAATTTTCCTTAGAGAGAATATTGTCTTAACCCACAGGTACAAGACTCAGAGTGGCTTGCCAGGCGTACAGGACCACCTGAAGTGAATAATTCTTAACATATGTATTCAAAATCAATTGAAAATCTTCAGCTTTTCAGCCAGTCTCATTGCAAGAACCCAATACCCTCTCAGGTTTAAATGCCTTCCAGATCCTCAGCTAGAGCAGGATATCATGAGTGCTTAGAAAGGAACAGAGTCAGTCACTGTGTAGATGCTTCTTCTTCTTCTTCACATTATTTATATGTACATATGTGTGATGAACTAGCAAAACTGTAATTCTTCATTCACTACTGCATGGGAAAGTGCAGACATTTAGGGCTGAAGATGTTTTCATCATGTTCAATGACTGATTTGACTGATTATATTAATACTTAAGCACTTCAGTAAATTAATATTTTGCTCTCTGATCTTTTAGATTTTTACAAAAAAACTACTGGAAGATAAAACAAGCCACCAAAGACAGAAGTGACACTTTGCTCACTGAAGCAGTCTAGCTTTCAAGCAGTGTGTTGAAAACTCTTTCACTGCTATTCCTGCCCATCCATTTTTTTGTATTTCGCAGAGGACTGTACATCTATTTTGGTAAAACTGAGCAATAATTTTGATGCCCCTCTTAAGGATCTGAGTTGGATGTTTCTGTCTTGCACAGTATGAAACAGTGCTGAGAAAACCCAACTAGTTCTGAAAACCTGTTTCCCAGATGTTTTGCCCAATGGTACTCTGTGTTACCACTACTAAATTGCCTTAAGCAAGCCAGCTTGTCTTATCTTGAAACAACGTCCCTAAAAATAGAGTGAAAACTGTCACAAATACTAAGATTTCATATTCCATGGCAGTTGACAGGTCAGTGCCAAAAGCCAGTCAGGGCTTTCCTGTGAGAGCATTAGAAAAGAGTTGTCACAGCAATGTTTGGGGTTATTTTTTGTTGGTGTCACATGAGCAACACTTATTGATTACTGAAGGTTTTGTAAACGAGCCCACATATTGTCACTGTGGGTGGCATATTAATTGTTAAGTAAACAAGAGAAAACAAATGTGTGCAAAGTATTGTTATTACTAGCAGTAGGAACCATTTATCATGGTGCCATATGAATTCAAACTGAACAGAAGTGATAATTGAATCCCTTAGTTAATTCCATTCTTCTGGCAGAGGATCCCTGGGAAGCATGATTGTTAATTGATCGCCTTGTTACATTAAAAATGCAGAAATAAGCCTCAGCAATATTTCACATTCCTCAGTTCATATACGAGTGAATTTTCATCAGGATTAGATTAATAAGATTGGATATTGAGATTTGATTATTATACCCATATTTTCCATAGTGAAATGTTCTCTTTGTTCTAGACAGTACCAATACACAAGATGACTCTACAGATGCTCATCTGTCCTGATTTCTATCATGGGATTTGCAACCTGCAATAATTTTTTTAGAGTGTATTTGCAGGAATCATATTGCTATCAGAACATCTCAACTTTTCTTAAAAGGTGAAAATGCATTCTACCACTTATAATTTGTCTGCCTTCAAAATGTCAACCAGAAATTTTCAGTAGCAAAGGAAAACAAGAAATCAAATTTTAGGATTTAAATGATGAAGGCAAGTCCTGATTGCTGAACGCTTATGTCAATGTGCTTTTGTTTTCTGCTGTCATGACATTGCAAATGAAATGGAAAAAATCATAATGGAAAGAGAGAAGTATCATCTCTCTATTTCTTCTAATAAATCAAGACTCAAAATCATGACATCATGTATTTAACATCTCACAGATGGCCTGTGTCACAGGCTGGAAACAAACTCCACTTCTGTCACAAGACCACTCTCCTTCTCAGATCAGCGTTGTCCAGCACTAAGTAACATGAACTAACAGAGTTTCTCAAAGAGGTTAGGAACCCAAGACCTAAAGAAAGGCTCAGGCCAGATCCACTCAAACAGTGTTACCAATAACCAAAGACAAATACAGAGAGGCAATCATTGCTGTTCAGTTGTTTAATCTCAAACTGGTTTACCATTACTGAAATAACTTCATGATTGCATTCAGAAGAAGTAAAAAATATGGCTCAATAACTGCAAACCTCATGAAAACTTTTAAAACAGAACTTATATTTTCAGATATTAGTGGAAGATTATTTTAACAGTTCTATGGCACTCCATCAGCCTAGATGATCATTGAAACAGAAATCTTAATGAGTCAGCTAACATGCAATGACAAGCTGTCTCCTTGATACTCTTTAAAAAGGATCTATTTATTCTTCAGAATCTGTGGGAGGATGGGATGTGTTCTATGGAGAAGAAATGAATATAAAGGCCCTGTATCCCAATTTTAGCATCATTTTCCTGTGAAATTGTAGCCACAATTTCAGGATGCATAACTACAACTGGTTGTAGTTTATGAGCATGAAAAAAAGATTCTTTTCTTCAAATGCGCAGGGATAAATATTAAGAGAAAAACTGACTTCAGTTATCTTGCAAAGGTCATCAGATCAGGAAACAGAAACACGTGACTTTTCAGAGTAAATCCCCATGATCAATAAAGAGAAAAGAGGATGAGGATTTTTTTTACTTTTTAAAATATTTCTTTCTTCTTGAACCAAGACCTGAATCACAATATCGGTGTCCTGTAGGGAGCTATATATTCCCCAGCTCTGAGTCCCTGGTGAAAGTTGCTGTGATCTTTTCCTTCAGATTCCTGTCTAATTCATTGGACATAACTCTGTTTTGACCTATGCTGTATTACCTTCTGTCTCTGCTTTTCAGTAATTCTGTCTTGTAGTATCTTTCTGTTCTTTACTAACCCCAGAGGAATCCTACTTCGAAAAAATAGGAAATCCTATATCGAAAACAGATAAACCCCAAGCAGGCAGACAGATGTCTACTTAATGAGCACCTGTTCCCTCCACTGCTCTTCATGACTCCCTACATTGGATTACTTCCCTTTCTGCCTTATATTATCTGCTCTTTGTTCAAAATACTAGCACAATTTTGTCTCCTTGAGACTTTTCTTCTAGAAGTCAGCAGTTATTGGCTCCCTTGTGTCTCCCCAATATACTAATAACTCTTGAGAATTTCTTGCTTTTGCACATAAAAGATGTCCAATCCAGCCCTCTTCCTCTTTGGGCTTCTAGATTTTCTTTCTGCTCTAAAATCCTTCATTTATGAGTCACTCTTCTTGCCACCATTTTTTATTAATTGCGTCAGCTCAAAAAATAGATGTACTAATTATTTACTTGTCAAAGTTAACTTTTACAACTGAAGAAATTTAAAGATTTCAGGGATAATTGACACAGCTGAAATGCCTAGAAACTAAAGGATTTCCATGAACAGAAAAGGAAGATAATTATCTACATCATCAGATTATTTTTTAAAAATGTTTACTGTACATGGCTGATAAATGCCTATAAAATTGATTCTGTAAAAGTGTTTATGTGCATAAGAATTTTAAAAGTGATTAGTAGTGTTCGAGTATAACACAGCAGATGCATTCTTGTGGAATTTAGTCCTGCAGCTCTAGTTACCACCTTAAACCTTACCCACATCCATGTTTTCCTCAGAGTTCTACTTGAACTCTGCTTTTTCAGTAGAGTTCTCTTTGCAGATAAACCAGTGAAAACAAATTAAAGTTCAGGAAAGTAAGGTATGACAGAGAGAGAGAGAGAGAGAGAGATACGTACATAGACATATCTCTCTCTAGATATATATATATATTTGGTTGAAAGAGAACAAATTCTAGGTTATCACTTATTTTTATCTCAGAATAAAAATGCTTCAGATATTTCATTGGACTGCTACTTGAAAGCTTTGATTCTGGAAATTAGGATTTAAGAGAGAGAGGGTACATCGAGTAAAGGGAAAACTTTGTGTAAACACAGCCTTACATTTCAAAAGAATATCCAGAGAATATAGGCTGCATTCCCCACTCCAAAGACATTCCTGTAGTGAAAAGCAACCATAGCGACAATGCACCTTTTATTTATCCTTATACAAAATCTGGCCCAAAATCTTTGAAAACAAACTCACTGCAAGATTAAGTAAGTCCATTTAAGGGACCCAATGTGATCATCATTACACTCATTACAAAAGGTCAGCCAAGTTTTACAAACTCCTACATCAAATTTACCCTCTGGCAAATTTAGTGCCTTTTTTAAGCTGATCCACAGAGAATGACTTACTGGCAATTTGCCAAAATGAAGTGAGAACTACTCACTTCTTCCATCATTTTAATACTTGTAGTTTATTGCTGGTGTAAATAGGTTTATAACCAGTATGAAGCAGAGACATCTGTTCAGATTAGCACTAAACATCTGGTTATTCCAACAAAGCATATAATTATATTTAATGGATGAGAAGTGTTTGATGGATTACATCCAAGTATCTGCATAAGACTGTTATGCGTAAAGACTATTTGCATGGATTAGCTTGACAAGCTAACAAGACACAATAGAACATTATTTTGTCTGATAGTTATATTGATTTTGACTAATGATTTGCAATGCAAAAACTGTGACTATTTACTTTGTCTATAAACACAAATTATTTTTATTTTCTTAGTCAGCCACAAAATGTAGGAATTTTAATTTTCTTGACCATCAAGTCCAGCCCATCAACACTGAAACTTTCTTCTGTGTTGTACTTTGACAGTGGGTCACGTTTTTCAAATTTAGCATTAAATGTTGATACTGATTGTTTTCATAATCTGTTGTCATCAGCTAGAAGATTGTTCTGTCAGGAAGCAATCCTTGTGCAGGGAAAATCAGACATTTTTCAGCTAATTGATGTGAGCAAGTAGCTCACCGATGGCAATACAACAGATTGTCTTAACATGAGATCTATTGTTCTAGAAACATTAGTAGTGGAATTCCTCCAGGATTACTTATTTTCATTAAGAATCATGACACAAAAGTGGGAGTGCTCTAATTAAGTTGAAAGGCATCATTAATAGATGATGATCAGAATACCAGACAGGAAGAGCTGGATGACCTTGAAAACACTAGCAGAAATGGGATGAAAATTGTGTAAACTGCAAGTTCATATTCTTAGAAGTTACTAATATGGCTATAGGCCATGAGCTCAGAAACTGGAAATGACAAAGAATGAGACAGACATTGGGTGTAGTGTACAACACATTGAAATACATCAAAACATCAGACATAATCCTGGCTCGTATTCAGGCAAACTTTTTCTGTCATGGACAGAGAAATATTAATAGCATGATCCAAGGAATATTTCTGGAAGATTGTGTGCTATTCTGGCTACTTGTGATCAGGAATATAAAATCAAACAGTTACAGCAAACACAGATAGGCTGACTGCAGACATGGAGAGTTTACCTTATCACGTGTAGATAGGAGAGTTTGTCCTTTACACACTAACATAAGGCAATCCGGGAGTTTATAGAACTGATCCCTATAAATACATCACAGGGAGAAAATAAGTCTCCAAGGAGAAAGAAGTGCTGAAGGAGCTATTTAAATTAAGCAATAATTTGGGACTGTTTATACATTGACATCAGCTTGCCTTGAATAAATTAAAATTGCAAATTGCAGACATTTCCTACCCACCAGGTTAGTAAGATTGTAGAACTGGCTTTCAAAAGTACCAGTGGGTAAATGGTGTTAAGGTAGACACTAATAAATTTCTTAAGGGAGTTACATGACATTGTTGTCTATATTAGTATAGGTTGAGTTCAGTGGCAGAAAATGTCTTTGCAGCCACACGTCTTGTGTTTTTGTGAAAACAATAATGAATGCAATTGCATTACTACTGAATCACTACAGTACTATTACTACCAACCACTGCTTTTTTATTAACACAGCAGAGGTCAACTGAGTAATTCTGTGTAGGTATTTGCCAAACTTTTGTTGAAAACTGCATGGTATTTTTTGATAATATATTGCTTTGTATGTTAGATATTTTTGTACCAGAAGTAAAGAAAAACATTGTAGACACTTTTCTAAAGAGGGGATTATTAAAGTCATTTCCCCTGTGAGACTAATTGAATGACTGACTTACCCCACAACACTGTGGACTATGTATCTGTAAATAACTTCAGTAAATGGTGTCAGTCACAACCATGTGGACATAGACTTGCTGATATAAATCCTTTCCCATTTCTTTCTTCAAGTTATTGTAGATTCTTGCTGCCCTTTACCCAGAGCACAACCTATGTTTACATTAGCTCATCTTTTACAGATGAAGGAAGAAACAAAACAAGCTCCCAAACCAGAAACATTCAAGAAATAAACCTTGCGTAACGTATTTTCCTTCAGAAACATTACTTCAGACAGATGGACAGAAACATTAGGTGGGAATGTATCCATGTTAATAGGAAAAAAACAGCCATCAAATTAAACAAACCAAGCTAAAAACAAATGAAACCTCTCCCAAAATCTAACATACTTAAAATGTTGTATCAAGCCAAAGAAGGGTTTGTAAAAATTTAATTGACCCTGATCTAAGATTTTTATCCCTGAAAAACTTCAACATCTGAATCTTATTTGGAGCAAAATTTAATTTCTAAATCACATAATTTACTGCTAGAGTGAAATTACAGTTCCCTCATAACACCAAATCAAACATAAAACACACTGTACATGAAGTTCAGATCTTCATGGAAAATTCCTGATCTGCTAAGAAATGCAGACCTTGCTTTCCAATTCCTATTCAGAAAAAATACTTTTTCTCATCAGGAATTGCATGTGATAAACAAACAAGTGATCACATTACTTTGGTTGACTCACAAAAGTTACTTTCCATCATAGCTGATAGAATACAGCGAATTTTTAGTGGCTAGATTTTACAGGTCATGTTTCTGGAAGAATGTGAAGGAAGAAGTCAGGAATACAATGTAGACAGACCATTTATACTTGGTGAAGATTTTCTCAGCTGTTGGAGCTGTCAAAGGAACCTACTGCCCTCTCTTGACAATAACAAGCACAGGATGTCATGATTTTCATGGATAATTCTGGTTTTTACAGTCAAACCACATTATTCAAGTTCATGCAGATGACATCAGCTCATGACTGCTAGTCTTTGAAAAACAGTCTTCTGAGTAACAAAACAGGTTGCCCATGGAAGTTGTGGATGACCCCTCCCTGGAAGTTTTTAAGGCCACGTTGGATGAGGCCTTGAGCAGACTGGTCTAGTTGGAGGTGTCCCTGCCTGTAGCAGGGGTCTGTTACTAGAGGGCCTTTAATATCCCTTCCAACACAAACCATTCTATGATTCTATGAAATCTAGCTTGAAGAGATGTGATGTACAATAAATACTGGTATGGAAAAGTTAACAGTTTGACATTGCACAGAATTTCTAGCCTAAGTAATCAGCTGCTTCAGTCATTACTGCCTGAAAGCAGCCACATTTCTATAGGGAAATTTCTGTTGATCAAAACTTCTTGGCTAATTGTCTTGGCAATTTTTTTGTGTCAACGCTTGAGCCATAAGCCTGTGTTTCCAACAAAGGAGTCCTTAACTAGTCCTTACCACTGGAGGGAAAAATAGCCTTCAAAGAAAATACATAAAAAGCTTTGACCAGACATACAGCGGTATAGAAGTGCTGTAGCTAGAAAACACTTTCAGCTGAGGAAACCCAAGTCTAGTCCTATTACACACTCTGAAAATGATAAGTTCAGTTCAGATCTTTTTTGCATATTCAAGATCTTCATGAAGCAGAGGAATACCATGGTAAAGAGATCTTGACAGTTTAGATTTCCTTCCTGACTCTGTCACAGTTCCTTCTGTCAGCCAGCAAATTACATAGTTACTTTGTGCTACTGCTCCCCCCTTTGTAAAAACGGGGTAATGGTAGTTCATACTCTCCATCCGTATAGCAATATCATGACAGTAGGTTATCATTCTCCATCTTCTGGATAAAGCTCACAGTAACTCAAGGTTTCCATGGTTTTGATTTCATGGAATGCTACAGATGATATTTTTGTCATTTCCCTGGAGTTCCATTTCTTCATTTGGTTCTGAAACACACGCTTTGCAAAAAAAAATTTCAAAATGTGCTCTAAGGTATTTTCAGTCACTTAACTACAGCAAATGGATTTTTTAAAAAAGCTGCAATTACCAGTTTACTCTTCTTTAGAATCAGAATGCATAGAAATAATAACTTGCGTACTTTTTTTTTATTTAATGATGCCATGAAATATATTTGCAACACACTATATTTAAATGTTTCTGTATTTACTTGCATTTCATATGTTTATTGAAATGGAAAAATTGTGTAAAATCAAGCTTCCAATCAAGCTTGCAATCCTCCCAGTGCTCAGTATTTGTGCTTGGCTATGTCTCCAAAGTGATAGGACTGGCAGTGATCATTGTTTTCTCAGCTCACATCCAAGTTCTTCATTTCTTACCAGAGACACCAGCTTCACATGACCTGTTGTCTGTGCTTTTTTGTTATAGTTAACTTTGGCATATACTGGTAAAGATATGTGACCTACTTACACTCTGTACATATACAAAATCATATGTGCTGTTATTTGTGCACAAGCTACACAGCTAGCTAGGCAACATTTTTCGATCAGCTTTTGCACCTATGCATCCTTGAGCTACCCACTTCTCATTGCACCATATCATATCTTTCTAATAACTGTGTGTCAAGACAGCGCTGAAGATAATAGTAACATTACATACAAGAATGTAAGATGAACAGACGGCTCATGCTACAGTCTTGAGGGAAATGAAAATTAAATAATCTGTCTGGTTGTCATTTAGTAGATGTTCAGTGAAATTGCACTAAGTTAAATCTTTATCAGAGGAAGATAATCTTTTAAGAATCTAACAGTTGTGGCCAAGTGAAAACATTCAACTGTCAAATGACTTTCACTGAAGTTACCCTATAAGGAACTAGGACTGTCTTGGGACAGAGACATTGGACTGAAATTAGGTAAAATTCTGAATTCTGTTCCAATTGTGGCACGTCTATTGGCAAGTAATCTCAGCCCAGGTAATTCAGCGAATTGGTTCCCAGTTCCACTTGCTTAACTATTTTCACACAAGTTTAATAAAAAGTCACATTTGGAAGTTGCTGAAATCACAAATGAATGTAGAAGGTTGAACATCTAAACTACAACAGTTTAGGTTGTAACACAGTTTACAAACTCTTTCATTGTTTGTACAAGGTGCATAAAGGTAAAGATAGAGCCATCAATTTCTTTATTAGAAGTAGCACAGCTGAAAACATCTACCCAAAGATCTGAGTAGTGAATAATAGCATTAGTCTAACCTAATAACATAATGTGATGATGGTGTGAAGATTCTTGTAGACTTCTGGTATTGAATAGAGCAATAGAAAATGGTACCCTAATGAATTAAGAGAGTAGCACATCCTCCAGGAAAAAAACCCCAAAAAGTAAAAAAACAAAAACAACAAACCAAAGTAAAACAAAATTATCAAGAGATTCTTCATCCCTAGGATGAGCACTTGCCATATAAAAAGAAATTTAAGAAGTTTTACTGATTCATTGCCAGAGTGTCTCTAGCCAGAATCCACCACTGAACTCAAGCGAGCTCCTAGGAGAGAACAAGGACAAGGCAAGGATATATGGCAGTTTGTCCCCAATACCCCCCTCAACCTCCAGTTGTCTTAGCTCAGGGGACTTTCTCAGTCTATGTGGTACAGCTGCTTCTCCAAAGGTTATCTCTTCCAAACTCTTATTCAGTCTTAACCTCACACAAACTTTTCACATCTGTAGCACTCCTTAGCAAGAATATTGGAGGAAATGAATAGCGGTTAAGCATAAATTGGAAAGAAAAGTAAAAAGAACAAATGGCACCAATTGTGATATCTCTCCAAGACATTGAAGATTTATCTCAAAATATAACAATTTCCACAACTATTCCATTAGAGACATCTCTTATTGCAATAATTCTCCAGCCTTTCGGAAGCCAATCAGTCTAATGATCAAATTCAAAAATTACTGTCACATACCCACTGATGCCAGTCCAGGACACTGTGATACAAATTTTAGTAATCATAAAGGGAAAAGGCTCAGAACAACACTTTTTTTTTTGTAGAACAGAACAGGGTGCTATCCAGTACGCTTGACCTGGCTGAGAAGATGTTAAAAATTCAATGTTATAAAAGAAGCAATAAACAAAACTAGTTTATTTTCAGTCAAATATTTCTTTGCTTCTGGTTAAAATAAATGGGTGTAAGGGAAAGACCCTGATGAGTGCAGAAAAAAACTTTTATTTTTCTGCATAGGTTTTGCAGGAGCTTTTGGTTCTTTTCATTTTTTTTTCTGAACATAAAAACATTTTTATCATTTCTTTTAACCCACTAGCACAGACTGGCCATCTCCCAACTGCATACAATGACAAAATATAATGTGTTTCATTGCAAGGACTC
>WAAB01015786.1:115834-197284 GCA_013389865.1 Piaya cayana
AGACTTCTGGTATTGAATAGAGCAATAGAAAATGGTACCCTAATGAATTAAGAGAGTAGCACATCCTCCAGGAAAAAAACCCCAAAAAGTAAAAAACCAAAAACAACAAACCAAAGTAAAACAAAATTATCAAGAGATTCTTCATCCCTAGGATGAGCACTTGCCATATAAAAAGAAATTTAAGAAGTTTTACTGATTCATTGCCAGGGTGTCTCTAGCCAGAATCCACCACTGAACTCAAGCGAGCTCCTAGGAGAGAACAAGGACAAGGCAAGGATATATGGCAGTTTGTCCCCAATACCCCCCTCAACCTCCAGTTGTCTTAGCTCAGGGGACTTTCTCAGTCTATGTGGTACAGCTGCTTCTCCAAAGGTTATCTCTTCCAAACTCTTATTCAGTCTTAACCTCACACAAACTTTTCACATCTGTAGCACTCCTTAGCAAGAATATTGGAGGAAATGAATAGCTGTTAAGCATAAATTGGAAAGAAAAGTAAAAAGAACAAATGGCACCAATTGTGATATCTCTCCAAGACATTGAAGATTTATCTCAAAATATAACAATTTCCACAACTATTCCATTAGAGACATCTCTTATTGCAATAATTCTCCAGTCTTTCGGAAGCCAATCAGTCTAATGATCAAATTCAAAAATTACTGTCACATACCCACTGATGCCAGTCCAGGACACTGTGATACAAATTTTAGTAATCATAAAGGGAAAAGGCTCAGAACAACACTTTTTTTTTTGTAGAACAGAACAGGGTGCTATCCAGTACGCTTGACCTGGCTGAGAAGATGTTAAAAATTCAATGTTATAAAAGAAGCAATAACCAAAACTAGTTTATTTTCAGTCAAATATTTCTTTGCTTCTGGTTAAAATAAATGGGTGTAAGGGAAAGACCCTGATGAGTGCAGAAAAAAACTTTTATTTTTCTGCATAGGTTTTGCAGGAGCTTTTGGTTCTTTTCATTTTTTTTTCTGAACATAAAAACATTTTTATCATTTCTTTTAACCCACTAGCACAGACTGGCCATCTCCCAACTGCATACAATGACAAAATATAATGTGTTTCATTGCAAGGACTCACCAGGATGCAGTACATACATAGCCATGGTGCCCACACAACTGCCCACTCATTTGCATTATCTGAGTCCTAGAACCACTGAAGCATTGCCACATGGCTCTGAGGAAGCAGATGGTGCACATTCTTGCCATCCTGAAACACCTTCTAGTAACACTCCTAAGTACAAACGTGATCAAAATAACCATGACCTTGGGAGGAAGTTCCTGTGGGCACAATCCCCTCCCTCTGACATTAACTTCATAAAGGCCATGGGATCTGGTCTGAAATCTTTGTTTATGTTGCTCAATGTGGAGTCCAAACATTCAACACTCGCCAGGAATGCTGTCTGCAAACAGGTCTTTAGCTTTCACATTGTGGCTTTCTGAACTTGCATCTGTATTATTTCCTTCATTTTCCTTTTAAGTACAATTTATATCCCAGGTAGCATTGAGAAGCTGAGAATTCACAGATCCCACATTTAATGTTAGTTTGCTAGGGAAAAGAATGTAGTAAAAATTGCCTAAAAATTAAATAAGCACTTTGGATTAATAAATATTAATAGCTAAGTTTTGCATTTATAGAGCAGCTTCCATCTGGAGGTCTTGCCTGTCTTTGTACATATTAACACTTCCATTCCATCAAAATCTATTAGAGTGTTCCCCCCCAGAGTCTAAGAAAATGGATCATAATGTTGTGGGGTTTTGATTGTTACTATTTTTCGCCCCTTCTTCTGACTCATAGCAATAGTGCTCCTCCTTGGATCTTGTCAGGGATTGGCATGTGTGCTCTGAACAGGCCTTCACCTGAACATCTCTCCCTGATTTGTGAGCTTAATTAGCCCTGAAGTGATTATTTTTTCAAGAGGTAGTGTCACACTATGTCTTTGGTTTCCCCCTCCTCTGTAAGCACAAGGGAGAGTTAATCAGAGAACTTTTATCAGAAACATGGATATGTATCTGCCTCCGGTGGAAGCGCAGGCTATTTCCAAAAGTAGGATTCAAAGCACTACTTCTCTTATTTCCCAGCCCCTCCTATCTGTTAACTATTTCCCTGCAGCCAGTAGCTCTCTGATTTACAGAAGGGATCTGATCAGAATCAGCATTAACACAAAAATAAATCAGAACTTCGTTAAGAGTGCTCAAAATGAGAAGGTAGAAGATGATGTACCACCTTGAAATTAATTGTTTCAGTAAAAAAATGTAGGATTTTTTTTGGTGTCACTTTGCCCAGCAGCAGCACTTCTATGAAGAGTCAAAACCCTGCATTACAAGTTGCCTGATGTGCTGCTCTGGGAGAGTCACAACATCCTGAATAGTTCCAAGGCATCACTACAGGCAGAACTGCTGCTTCCCATGACACAAGGTGACATTTGAGTTGAGAAGTCAGCAGGAGCCCAGAGCAGCCACCTCATATAAAAGCTAAATTTGGTCAGCTGAATAATATTTGTTTTCCCATTAGGGTACTTTTTTGTTTGATCATGCAGGTTATTTGCTTGTTTTACTTTCTCTTGCCTTTTTTCTTGCTTCCTCAAATATTAATTCATTGAATAATTTCTCTCAAGGCATCCACAGTGCCAAAAAGAAAGACTAACATAACTCTGTGGGGAGGGAATTTTCTGCAGTCTGGTTTACTGTTGATGAAGGGTTTGCTTTGTTGTAATTTCATGAATGTAACCACTGCTCTAGACTGTAACACTGCTGGCCACTTCTGGTTTTGCAGTTTCCAATGGAAAGTATATGTTTTTAAAATATATTTTTAAATACTTTTGACATTTTTTGGTATTAATTTTAAACAATTTGTTCCTTTCATGTTTGATTTACCCAATAGAAAAATAAATACTTGAGACTGGACATCAAATGGAAAGACTATATTCCTTTCTCCCACTTCCCTTATCTCTAAATGAACAAGGCAAGTCACGAGCTCATAAAATGACTTGGCAGTTACTTTGGAAAAGAAGAAAACAATGAAGACAGGAGTATATTGGTTAAAAAAGAAAAACAAATCATGACTCATGCATTCAGACAAGAAACTAAGATTCAACTTTGATTTTTAAAAAACACATGCAAAACTACATTGTGGAGTAGTCTGATTCATCACTTTTTTNTTGGTCAGCTGAATAATATTTGTTTTCCCATTAGGGTACTTTTTTGTTTGATCATGCAGGTTATTTGCTTGTTTTACTTTCTCTTGCCTTTTTTCTTGCTTCCTCAAATATTAATTCATTGAATAATTTCTCTCAAGGCATCCACAGTGCCAAAAAGAAAGACTAACATAACTCTGTGGGGAGGGAATTTTCTGCAGTCTGGTTTACTGTTGATGAAGGGTTTGCTTTGTTGTAATTTCATGAATGTAACCACTGCTCTAGACTGTAACACTGCTGGCCACTTCTGGTTTTGCAGTTTCCAATGGAAAGTATATGTTTTTAAAATATATTTTTAAATACTTTTGACATTTTTTGGTATTAATTTTAAACAATTTGTTCCTTTCATGTTTGATTTACCCAATAGAAAAATAAATACTTGAGACTGGACATCAAATGGAAAGACTATATTCCTTTCTCCCACTTCCCTTATCTCTAAATGAACAAGGCAAGTCACGAGCTCATAAAATGACTTGGCGGTTACTTTGGAAAAGAAGAAAACAATGAAGACAGGAGTATATTGGTTAAAAAAGAAAAACAAATCATGACTCATGCATTCAGACGGGAAACTAAGATTCAACTTTGATTTTTAAAAAACACATGCAAAACTACATTGTGGAGTAGTCTGATTCATCACTTTTTAAAAAAAAAAAAATCAGATACATTTAATAACAACCTTTTTTAAAAATTAGTTCGGTACCACAAAAGCCAGAACGCTAATACTTTCTGCAAGGTATCCAAGCCTGTAATGTGGATCAGAAGCCTGTATCTTTGCTAATAGGGAGAGAGTGGGAGGACCTTTTTAGTTGCCTTGTCCTCAGTGTTTTGCGATAAGTTTTGTCATGAATAAATTATTTCATAAGTGAGCTGTTGAAGTAAACTGACTTTAAATGACATAAAAAAATAATATTAAACAACAGAATCTTCTCAGTTTAAGGAGAAATATTTGATTGAATTCCTTCTTTCTTGCATCTGAAAGCCCTGAATATCTTGTGGAAAAAACACACATAGAACATAAACGCTGCAGCATCTTTGTTTGCTTAGAGAATTTACAGACTGACTGAGTATAAAGTCAATCCATCCTCAGCTAATACTCCGGCTAAGCCCAGGGGGTGAAATTGTGTGATAACTTTCTACAGTGTCTTCCATGGCTGAGGTTTATCTTCTAAATCAATCCTTTTACCATCAATCACTTATCAAAAGTGATTCTTATATTTTATGAAGCAGTAGCTAAAACCAAGCTAATCATATCTAACACAACAGTGACAGAAAGCACAGACCATGCAAAGAGGTGTTAAAGTATCTGTGTTAGTTTAGTCTAGCAAAAAGGAGCCTAAGATGGTTGCTGGTAGTAGTGGCCACTGGCTGCTTACATTATGATACCTGTACTGTCATTTTTTAACCAGAGGAACAGAAGCACAAACATACTGGGACCAGGGGCCAGTCCCTCAGGTAAGTGTCAAAAATCCACAGTCATGAATGACACAACTCAGCCAACCTGACCTACTCATTCCTCAGGCTGGCTGAAACTGTAAAAATTAATTCACACCAGAGAGCACTCAGAGCAAAGGAGTCACTGCACATAGACCGGCCATCAGCTGCCAGACACTAACAATGCTTGATTCCTACCTGACCTGACTAGATATGAAAGAGTTTGCACTTCACTGCCTCTTCTGTGGGCTAGACAGTCCTGCCTTACAATTCTGCCTAGAAGTATAAATAGACTTAGAATAACACTTTTTTTTTATTTAATTGCTCAAGATTTGACCTCTGACAGTGATAACATGAGAGGAGAGGCAGACTTACATGGAAGTAAACAGCCTGAACCTTCTAAAAATGGAATTCAGTGCTGAAATTTCACTCTTACATTCATACCACAAAAGTCAGCATATGTACCTTTCTCTCCTCTCTTTGCTGTCATAAAAACATTTTCCTCACCCTTTCTCCTTTCTCCTTTCTTTTTTTCCTTTTTCTTTTTTTCTCTTTCATTTTTTCTTTTTTTTCTTTCTCCTTTTCTTGTTTTTAAAAGAAAGCAAAGAAAACATGAAGCAACTGAATGCCATTCAGATTCCAGTGCTTCTCTTTTAGTCCTCCACTGTGACTTTAGTTCTCACATTCCTTCCTTGACTTCCTTTTCCTGCACCTCTGCAGGCTTATTCTAGCCACAACCAACTTCTGTCACAAAATATGGATTTTCAGCCGTTCTGCTAAAGCAGCACTGGCATCAGCCACTGGGACTTGGGGTATCCCTTCTTCCCAGTCAGAGCTAGTGAGAGCAGAGTTCTGTGGCTTTGATTAGTTGTGACTGAAAATGCTCCCAAGCAAGAGAAAGAGCAAAAGAGAGGGGGCCAGGGTCAAATCCTTGCTGGAATGCATTTTCCTTCCTGTAACACTGTTCCTTGAATCCAAGGCTTGAGTGCGTGCGATGATGTGTGGCATCCTCTTCCTCCACTATGTTTATGAAGGCTCACTCAGCTTAATAGACACCAAAATTAAGTCTCCCCTCACAAGCCTTAGTTGTGTATCTCCTGCCTATCTAGTGCTTAGATGTGCATTGCAGGCTACTTGAAAGTCTCCCATGTAATACAGACTTAAGTATATTTTTTTGTTTCTGGCCTTTTGCCTGTTGAAAGATATCTTATGCTACAATACAGTGTCAGAGGGACGTACTTCTCCCAGAACACTTCTGATTCATGGGAGGACAATCTTTGTGACAGAAGCTGAGGGCTTAAGCAATCTTTTTTCCTCTGCTGGTGACCAGAGGTCTTGTTCTTGATCCTGCTTACAGATACTCATCTCTCACACAAAATGGTATTTATCTTGCTGCCATGAAAGAGACTGTCTGCGATGCATCTGTGAGCACTCGAGATGAATACATGTTTATCTGAGGTTGCCTCTTTCAGGTTGCTTTAGCTCAAAGACAGGGAAAGAATAGCAGACCTTTTGTTTTCACCTGTGAAGAAAAATGCAAGCTCTGGGAGGGGCTGAGAGACTTTAAACAAGAAATAAGGAGGCTTGGGAATGCAGAGTTCTCACTTTTTTTTCTTGATAATAAGAAAACAGGAACAGAAAGAAGTTGAATCATGTGAAAAAAGAAAGAGTAAACAGGCATGATGGGCAACACAAAGTGGTAATTAAAAAACGAGGCCAGAGCTAGGAACAGAAAAAAGGAAAGCACAGGTCTAAATTCTGCAAGCCATTAACTTTTTCTGAAGGAAAATATCTAAATAGCAAACAAAAAAACAAAGACACTATGATACCCCTCTCAGGATGTTTTCCAGTGGAAGACTGTATGGGTCTACATCAGTAACAGGCTGTTGTCCTGTGCAAGCAGGGATCTGAGGAAGACATCCCTAGGAGGACAGGATGACTGCCCCTCTGAACTCCCTGGCGGTTTGACCCTGATATTGGTGGGGGCCCCTAAGCTGCACAGGGAAGAAGTTGGGATAACAAAATGGTAAGGATATTTTTGGCCGAATGTTTAGCAGATTATCCAGGAACTGCTGTCTCATTTCTCTTGCTCTTCCTGGAAATCCGGAGCCAAGCAGTGGCTGCTGAGGATTCCTTCCTGTTTCAGCAATTGCAAAGCTCTTCTTAGCAGAGTATAAGAGAAGATGAAAAGCCAGTGCATGTGTTAGAGATTCCAGGATGTCATTCTGACTCTTCCGCTTCCCCTTCCCCTTTCCCTTCCCTTCCCTTCCCTATGGAGGTGATTCCAGCTGCTGTTCTTATTCTGTTGTAGCTTCAGGTTCCTTGTACTTGAGCCTCACTGTGATAAAAGTTAGGGCTTCCAGTTCAGACAGAGGGAAAAAAAGAAGGGGCAAATACTAATACTACAATAATACAACAATAATAGTAATAATGACAATAATTTGGAAGGTGTCATATGGTGCGGAATGAGTCAGAGACAAGTGAACAGGAGATGGAAAAAGGCAGAAAAATGTGCTGTGCTTTTAAACACGAAGGCCTGTGATAATCAGGCTATTTCCCACGGATTTTTGTTATCTTTCTGTTTTGGTTGCATTGTATTTTCTTCTCATTGCAAATACAAACCCCAGAGGTGCTGCTGACATGGAAGATTCTTCAGAATAAATGCTAATATCATCTCCCTCACCTCCCAGAAACAGTCATTTGGAAAACATTTTTTGATAGTTCCCAGTTTCAGCCTCTGAACCACAGAACAAACTAATGCAAGTCACAACCTGGAAAGAAAAATGTCCACTTCTAAATTATGGCTTTAAAATGGTATATGCATGTACTTAAAAAGAAACACAAGATTTGTGGTGGTGGTGTTGTTATTGTTGTTGTTATTAATATTTCTTAATACATATCTGAGGAATCTAATCTAATATGCCACCCTGCCTTGCAATGTTGAAGTCCATCAAATCAAATTAATTAACCAAGTGGAATTAATTAATTCCTTTGATACTATTCAGTTTGAGAACTGAGAGTGTGGATTTTTTTAAGCCTTCAAACTGGCAGCTGGGAGAAACTATTTCTGTTAAACAAATATGCAAATGAAAAAATGTATATGCTGAAAAGACCATTCTTTTCTTTCTTGATCTAAGATTATTTAGGATTCTCTTTTATGTTGTAATTTTTCCTATTATTATCTTTTTCTCTCTCTACCATTCTAGATGTTGGCGTAGAAAATAAACAATATTTCAAGCCCAAATTAAGCCAAGCAATAAAGCGTTTAGAACAGAACTTAGGTATAGAATTAGTGACAGGCTAAGGAGTTCTCTTCTTCTCCGTTAACACTGGATGATGTAATATAGGCTCCCACATCACATATTATGGTAACCATAAAGTTACCATACACTGTCCTTTAAACTGGAACTGCATTTTGGTTCTGTTACTTCTTGTCTTGACTCCGTAACCATGGAAACCAGCAGCTTTATACATGTTTGTATATTTGTGATTTTTCCACTCAAGCATCTTTTCTTCAGCTCAAGGGCCTAAACCACCATATTTTTGTCCCAAAATTTTCTCACAGGTCATGTTTACTAGAGCAATGGTCACTCACTCATTTTCCTCTCCATCCTCTTCAATAGCTTCAGATGTTCTCTGCAATGTAGTGTAGAAAGCGATACACAGTAGTTCATCTAAAGCCTTGTTAATACTGAGATAAGTTTTATAGGGGGCAGTCCCAGTTATGTGTTTTCTTCTCCCATGACATCATGAGCATGACATGTCTTGTTCAACTGTTACTACTCTTTAGCTGTCTGAAGAATTGCTACCTATTCCCTATGGTCTATTTTTGCACGTGATTTTTCCTTTTGCACCCTGTTCTCATACTTTCTATTTTAATATTATGTCATCCCATATTTTTCCCAATTATGTCTCCAACATACCAGAATTAGTTTGAACTCTTTAGTGTCTATGCAAGTCTCTTCTAGGTTACATTCTGTAGTTTCAATAAACATGTTTTGAATTGCACGAAGCAGGTTATTAATGGAAAAGATTTAGGCTATATGTCTGCAGAATTACCTGCAAAATATTCTATTTGAAGATGGAATCACTGAATCACTACTTTTTCTCTCAATTGATACTCAGTGAACATCAGTTTCATCATATCAGTTTCCCTTCCTCAATCTTCCCTATTACCACCTCTTATTTTTTCACAAATGAGGACAGAAAACAGGAATTTTTCCTATGAGATGCAGTTATTCAGTGTTCCTCAATGCCTGCTCACAAATCTGCTGAACCCAATTTCTCATACTTCTTCACTGCTAGGCTGACACAGAGCACACAAAGCATAACGTCATTTTTTCTGAAGCCTGGGAAAATACACCTTCCTATTAAAGAACATACATAGCTTCCTAATATTGTCCCATCTATGATGAACATAGTCATTTCCTTCTTCCTGAGTGTACAAAAAAATTTGTCTGGCCATGCCAGATTCCCCCTGTCTTGATATCTATGGATTATTTGGACATACTATTTGGGGGGGAAATGGATGTGTGTGTGCACAAAATCAAAACTAAAACCTAGTTCAGGGACAGCTATAAAACTGAGTAGAATAAAGCTTCAAGGTCTAGGGTATTCAAAGACACATAATCCAGTCAAAAAAAATTTTTAGTAATGTGCCAGTCTATCTGGTTTTATTGCACCTAATATATTTGCATATATATTCCCTCGAATCCTAGCTAACATTTCCAGACCACGTTCAGACCACCTACAGCAGCTAATATTGATTTAGTCTATATAATTATATCTAATGCCAAAAAGCAATGAGCGATATAGATATGGATGATGAGAGTCACATCACAGATGGTGGAATGCATGTCACCTAACTTGTAAAGTCTTCTGGGTTAGCATAAAAGTGTAAAGTAGATAGACTAAGGTCCCTTTATGGAGGGTGGACAAAACCAGGAATTTCTCAGTTGCAATTTGTCACAGGCTAAATTGCATGTTTAGAAAGGATTAGATGAATCATGACCTAGAAAAACCTATTGCTTTCCCTTAGTCATATAAGGAATCAACATCATCTATATATCCTTTAATATTCATATACAATTCATATACATATTCAATAAAAAAAATAAACTTGGAGAAATATGCCAAACAATCCACAGACAGAAACAAAACTTCTGTCCATGTTATTGCTATCTCTTGTACTACTTTTCTTTGCTGACCAGATGGGAATAAAATGCAGCCCCTGGAAATGTTACCATTCCTAGAATCTGGAAGCTATGTGAAAGGCACGAGCCTCTTCCCTTTGTGCTGAATGTCAGCACAAGGGTGAGACCCAGCTGGATAACATGACTATTCCAACTTTCAAGATTGGATAGCAAAGGACAAAACATCAATTATAAGTTCAGATGACTAACTTTTCTCTAAGAAGCAACCTTCTGAGCTGCTAAGTCATATTGAAGTGATAGGTTACAAGGAAAGTGAAGGATCTTTAAGAGTACGTCACTTGAGGATGATTTAATGCATGGCCTTGAAGGCACAATACTGCAACTTTGCAAGAGCAAGAGGGTAGAGGTGACTTACACAGATTTCAGCAGGATCCTTAATACATCAATATGCATAGGCAGGTGACAGATGAGATCAGTGAAGGCAGGAAAAAGGACCAGGGGTTTTAGTATGCATAAGTCCAATGACATAATATTTAAGCATTGTAAGTACACAGAAATCATTGCTGGTAAACACAGGATGAGGACCTAGAAGAAGCAAAGGATGTGTTGTTATTTGTCAGATTTGATTCAGTATCAGTATAATTAATGGAAGCTGTTTGGAAAATATTTGATTTGGTTGAGATATGCAGGATCAGATTTTCTGTCTGACTTCAGGTTTTTTGAGAAGACAAAACTTAAATGTTGTAATTGAAATAATTAAAATATCAGATAAATCACGCTCGCTAGCTGGGGAACAATAAACTGGTGAAGAGACAGGCTTCAAGGTTTCAGAAAGTGTACAGCAATACATCAGAAGAAAGCAGACAAACAAGCCCTCAATTAAGCATAAACCCTCAGTTTCTTTTAAAGGAACTGCTGAGGCTTTGAACAAGCAATATGGTAAATACACTGTACTCAATATTTTTATGTTACGTGCATACAGAACCACTAATATCATAGAATCATATAACAACCAGGTTGGAAGAGACCCACAGGATCATCGAGTCCAACTGTTCCTATCAAACACTAAACCATGTCCCTTAGCACCTCGTCCACCCGTGCCTTAAACTCCTCCAGGGAAGGTGAATCAACCACCTCCCTGGGCAGCCTGTTCCAGTGCCCAATGACCCCTTCCATGAAAAGTTTTTTCCTTATGTCAAGCCTGAACCTCCCCTGGCGGAGCTTGAGACCATTCCCCCTTGTCCTATCCCCTGTCACTTGGGAGAAGAGGCCAGCTCCCTCCTCTCCACAACCTCCCTTCAGGTATTTGTAGAGAGCAAGAAGGTCAGCCTCAGCCTCCTCTTCTCCAGGCTAAACAACCCCAATCACCCAACACAGAGTCAGGTCCCAATAACTAATAAGCAATTACAGATGGACGGATAGAGGAGGAACAAGCTTATGATTGGAAATGAGGAAAAGCTACGAAAAGCTTGGGAGAATAAAAAAAGCTGAATTTAGGAAGGAAACTGCTAGGTAATTTCTTTACCATTTCAGATAACTTAAGGGAAAGTTCAACATGGCTTTATTCTAGGAATTCACTTAAATGTTGGTCCTTCCTTTCATGGATCACCTCAAAAAAAAAAATCACAGGAAGCAAAAATATACTGTTTACTTCAACAGGAAAAAACAATGAGAGTCTCTCATTTCCAAGGACATCCTGAAAGCTGGCAGTAAGCACTCAGCTTGCTTCACCAAATGGACAGCACATTAGAGTCCACAAGAAACATAAAAAAAATAAAAATGCTTCAGCATCCTTTGGGTTTTTGGGACATTTCTTTTGTGTATCTTTCTGGCCAGTTATTTAACATTGTTCCATATCAAATGTCTGCATATTCTACTGTACTANTAAAAAACAGTTGAATTTAGGAAGGAAACTGCTAGGTGATTTCTTTACCATTTCAGATAACTTAAGGGAAAGTTCAACATAGTTTGTCTCTAGAAATTCAGTTAAATGTTGGTCCTTCCTTTCATGGATGACCTCAAAAAAAAAATCACAGGAAGCAAAAATATACTGTTTACTTCAACAGGAAAAAACAATGAGATAGTCTCTCATTTCCAAGGACATCCTGAAAGCTGGCAGTAAGCACTCAGCTTGCTTCACCAAATGGACAGCACATTAGAGTCCACAAGAAACATAAAAAAAATAAAAATGCTTCAGCATCCTTTGGGTTTTTGGGACATTTCTTTTGTGTATCTTTCTGGCCAGTTATTTAACATTGTTCCATATCAAATGTCTGCATATTCTACTGTACTAAATGGTACTAAGTGGAACCTTCATCTTTTGTAAACTTTAATGGCTGTTAGCATGGTGCTAAGCTACCACAGTTCAGATGTGTGATTACAGAGATGACTGATTTGCAGCCAGTCAGGTGAGATACAAGTGGGCAGATGACATGTCAGACTTCAACGCTTAGAGGGGTTGAACTGTGTAATACATTCAAAGAGATGCTGGCTGCTTTTCTGGCCTCTGGATTAAGATACCACAAGAAAGAACAAGTCTCTCAGAACTGAAACTTAGTCCACCTGTGAATGTGATACATTGGACCTGCATATGAAGAAAAGTAGAAGAAAGAGTTTACTGACTGATGTGTCTACACAACTCTTCTTTTGCATGCATAAGTTATGTAACCACATTCACTTCATTTGCATCTTGTCTATTGAATCAACAGTCTCACAGAGAAGATGATAATTTTTTGCCATATTTACATATGATCTTATTCTCAAAGATTTCAATGATTTGGAGTTTGTTATTTATTTCTTTTGTCTTCAAATAGTTCTGCGCAGACAGGAATTACAGGAATTTCTGTTTGGTATAGAATTATCAGGACCCAAGAGTTTTAAAAACATGGAAAATATTTATCATAGAAAAAGGAGGAATCAAATGCATTTCAAAAAGCAAATTATGATTCAAGTTTTTTGCCAAGATAGTTTTTATTGTTACACTTACATTACCAGTGATATAACTATATATGAAATACTATAAAACATTCCTCTGCATTATGGAATAAGAAAATATCTGCCCTGACCTCTACAAAGCAACTTTTTTCTAGTGAAGACATCCACCAGCAGTAGTCTGGAGAAGTAATATCAAGATTAGTCATTGATATTGCTGGTTTGGAAACCTCTCAGTGGCAGTTAGTCTGCATTGGTCTCCATCTTTTTCTTCATTGTCTCCCAAGGATATATTCTTCTTCTGATGAAGTGTGTACATACAACACTGACCTTTGAAGCCTACTGGGAAATCATCACTTGCACTATATTATACAGAGTTTTCTAAGAAGGTGACATTTGGTTCCAGAGTATGTGGTCCCATCCTGGGGACACTTTGATATAAGCTCCTTCCAGAAACCTCAGTAGAATTGCACATCATATAATTCAAAATGAGTTAATTTAGTAACAGGTGCCCTCAGATTTGAAAACAAATGCCTCAAAAATGGCATCCAGAAATTAGGAAACCTGAGGACTTCTGAGGGCTTCACAAAGAATAAATGGGAGGAAATATTAATACATCATTTGGAGGAATCTGGTGCCAAAAAAAACCCCAAATATTAAGAATAGACATCAAAAAGAAACAACAATTATTTCAAATAGCCCTTCTAATGAGACAAACATTTCTGACAATGTTAAGACTTGAGGTGGCAAGAATTTGCAAGACAGACCAGATAGAGAGTATGAACTGCACAAGTTTTAAAACAAAAGGAGGGGCAGGGAGGAGATTTATTATTTTGTATTCCTTGGATTCAGACCACAGAAGAAGGGCCACAGGTCTCACTGCTGAGAGGTGTTTGAGATAGTGAGGAATTTTCTCTGTGCATGACTACCCATAAAGTTTGGCTCCAAGACAAAACTGGCTTTCTGATTACATTGAACAGGAGGGTGGCTGCTTTTGTGATTTCTGTAGTTGGACCGTGCTCAGGAGGGTGGCTAGTTTGAACCTCGTGGGTGACATTTTACAGGATATGTAAAAAATGCCTGCTTTGAGTGAGGAAGATGTGCCATGAAAAGTTAGTTTATTTAGTAGCATTATGTTTAGAAGCAGTATAGCTGTGGCAGTTCAGAGCTTTGCCAGCTCTGTGTTCCTTCACACAATATTGGCACGCCTACTCTGCTTCCTGATACTCTAAACGACAGAGACAAACAGACCATCTCACTAACAGGTAGCTTGGCTTGCTTTATTGCACCCCTACTCTGGACATAATAGTCATAGTCTCTCTGTCTTCCTCCTTTCCTACTCCTTTTTTCTGGAGCTTTTCCACAGTTCAGCTTTCTTCTGTAATATTGCCTCATTTCCTATTGTTTACTACAATGCTGCTGCCTCTATTACTTTTTAGCTTGTTACTTTTTATTAAGTCACATGATTACATTCTAAGACTCACTTTCATGAACAAAAGTATTCCTGACTCCTTTATTTCCCATAACTTTTGTTAGCAACAGGCTTCTTGGTAATGCCACATTATTTTGAGAACAATCTGGGAAACTAAAAACAAGCAAGTTATTCTTTGTAGAGCACGTTCTGTTCCACTGGGAAGAAGAGGTTACATCACAAGGACAAATGTGTCATGATTTCCAGGTGACACCAATTTGCCTGGAAGCCATAACTGCAGGTGTGTGAAACCTCGTGTCATTGCACTAAGGTCCACAGCAGGATAGAAGAGAAAGGCTGTAGTGAATGACCCTACAGTGAGAAACTTTGATGACTTGGGCTCATGCTGAGAAAAGTAGTGCTGAAGTCATGGAATAAAGTAGAAAACAATATATCCTCCTATTCAATTGTTCTGTCTGGGTAGTTTCAAAGTATTCTGAATCTGAGGACAGAATCTCTTTCATTTCAATCTGAGCATTATCGTTTCACATCAACAGAGAATTTGACCCTCTCATCTTTTACATAGGGAAAGGTTATATTAAATTTAACACCTAATATAATTCTCAGTTACATAGTGATAAGTCTAAAGTTACTCTACTCTGTTGAGCTCAAAGTATCAAGCTCAAATATGGTAGGTTTATCCCACTTTTTAAAGTCAGAGAACAGAAAATATGCTGTGCTTCAGGACATTAAGACCAGAAGTAACATACAGTAAAAGGACTAATCTTGGAAATAAATTGTTCGGATTGTACAAACACAAGAAATAAAAATCTCCATAGACAAGTAGAGAAGAGTTAAGACAGTCTGCCTGGAATTGCAATCTATTTTCTTCTCCTGGTAGAAGCTGTCCTGGACCTGATATGGCAGCTGCTGTCACTGATATATGTCTCCTGCCACCCCATATGCTTCATGTATATGCTTGTGTATCACTCTGTAGTCATCCAACAGCTTTAAAATGTCACTCAGATAGCTTGCTGGGTAAAACTCCCTGCTGTCGGTGCTCATGACTTAATTTGAGGTTTCAAGTCTCTTTATATATACACAAAGGCAGTACCTGGGAGGTGGTTTACAGTGAATTTCTTGAGCAGTGCTAACATGGTAAACAATGGAGTGAGCTCATACAAATGATTTCATTGACCTGTTGCCTGTAGGGACAGAAGAGACATCACAATCACTTCATTGGTTACTCTGTCCTGTACAGGTCATAGATTTTCATTGGCTGATTCACAGATTAATATCTTCAAGGCCACAGAATGATACTGAACTAATAACATTTGTTTGACTCATAAATCTTCCAGCAAGATGTCTGTAAGATTCCAAGAAGTAGAAAAAAATCATGCTTTTTCTTAGCACTTTGTTCCAAATCTCAGTTGTTAAAAAATAGTGTCTTTTTTTTCTCAGGTGCATTGCTACAGAGTAAATGTATAATTGCTAACTCTCATTAAATTTTACTCCGCTACATTTAATATATTTTTTAGTACCTGAATTTTCTTTCCCATGGAGATCCCCATGGGTACCAAAGATATTACCTGTTGATCTTCTTTTTGACAAGTTAAACAGATGTGTTCCTGCAGCAAGGCCTTGACCTTGTACAAATCATAAACCAATGTACTTAAAGATATCTTAATTCCATGCTTTCAAAATGGAAAAGAAAATCTCTGTGATTCTATTCCTTGTTTACCAAAATGTTGATAAGACCACAGAAATTAGCTCAAGCCATCAGTTTCCAGAAGATGTAAGGTCAGCCACTGGTTGTTCACCTCAGGCTTTTTACAATGATCTGCAGAAGATGAGACTCTTTAAAAGTGAAGGGACACATTCCTTTTCAAATAGTCAAATAGTCTTTCCAAGGAATTCAAACTGCCTATGTAAGGAGGCAAAAGTCCCTGTACAGTCAGTGGAGAACTATTAAATAACAACTAAAGGCAACTTAGCCTGCCTAAGAGAGGTACTCCTCACTCTCTGCTTCAAGAGGTAACCTTTTCTTCATGGGATAGTTAGACCCTCTCACACTGAGTAGGTTCCCAGAGGGACCTCACATCGTAGAAACAATGTGGAACAGAGGAAGTCCAAATGTGAGCCCAATTAAGTCCTGTATAGCAAACATTCTGCATTCACAATGACAAAGGCACTATTCAAAACCGACACCCGATAGTGAAAAAAGCAGGAAGAACCTATAACATTTAATGACCAGAGTGCCTACACAGAAACTTGTGTACTCCTAAGGGCTTTTCAGCCTGGCAGCATGAAATCAGTGATTTCACTTGTCCACAATGAGCTCTAACCACAGTGCTGTGCCATGACCCCACTGGAAGATAATTTCTCAGAAGAGCCAAAAAGTGAAAAAAGTCAAGACATCAGTCAGGAGTAAAATGGATGTGCAGTGACTTCTCATTGTGCTTGCGTACTTTTTACCAGGAGATACTACGGTGATATAACTTTTAGCCTGAAAGATTTGCCCACATTCGTACTTTCAGAATGCAAATGATGTAAGCACTTCATTTGATTTAGGATGAACTAATGTGACTTCTACATGAAGAAAAGCCCCTTTTGTCTCTGTATTACAGGTGTACTTCTCTTCCTAGATAATATTTGCAATACAGGATGTTTCAAAACCTTTTTTTCCCAGTAATCAAAAAACTCAACCATTCCAGCCTTTTTTGTCAGTATGTCTGTAGGTGATCTTGTGTTTTTCTAAACAATCTGAATAATTTTTAGATCTCCACCATCAATTTTAATTTTGTGATACCAGATCAGCTGCGGAGTATGGAAAATTGCTAGAACCATTCAGTCTTCTCTCTGCTATTAAGGTAAATCTGTGAATAGAATTACTGAATCTACTCACATACCTTCAAAACTTGAAAGACACTGACCTAACACAGTTAAAAAGCTGACTATAAACATAAATACCCTTTGTGTATGTCTGTGTGGAATTAATGTCTAGGTATCGACTATGGCCATTCAATATGCCCCTGCATTGACTACTAAGTCAATGTTGACTTTAGTGAACAAGATAAAAATGCTAACCAATATGATTACAGCAGGGTTAGATTGTTCATATTCATATGGGAAGATAACAGGTCAGGGCTAGCAGAAAAAGAAGCAGATGTTAACATGAGAAACAATCAACAACATTATTTGGTGGAGTTGTTTCTGGGTTTTTTTCAGGTGAATTGGACAATTTTAGTACCTTAGGAGGACAAAACTTCATAATAACCACTGTGAACTACAACAGCTTTATACACATGATATCTGGCTACTCAGTTCAGTGAGATCAAATATCAGGAAGACATTACCATTTTATGTTTCATTTTGTATTTTAGCTGAGATACTCTATGTTAGATAATTTACGTGGGAATTGTGCCCAGATCCCCTAGATCCTTTAAGTACTTCTTTCTGTCCTTTATTTCTGCACCTGCAAAAAGTACACCGTAATATTTGTACGATTATCAAATGTCCGATCTCACAGCCCAAAGATTAATCATTTTAGGGTACTAGGTACAGCGAAACTCCAAAACATTGAAGGTGCTACAGAAACAAATTATTTAATGGTAACCACTGAAATTCAACTTCCTAGGTGTTATTTCCAATTCTAAAATTACAATAAGAATGCCTTATATGTAATAGATGATAAACAGCAAAGAAGGGTGTTGGTTTTTCCCTTAGAGAGGGGACAAAATTATAGCCATAATTTTAGCTATAGAATGAATCACCTTCTGGAAACCTCTATCTCTTCCTTTGACTCTGGAGGGAGTGCAGAGGACTAGAGTAGATCATGTGACTAATATCTCAATCATTGAAGTTACACAAAATTACACTATGCCCTTATCTTTAAAAAGCTTCTTCAACAGACTGCTTCATCTTAGAGTCTGAGTATAATTAGGAAATTTAATTTGGGTGATGTGGTAAGAGAATTGTCCATATATGAATATTTATAGGAAGCTTTCAGTAATCACAAAAATCTTTAAGCGTGTTCTCAACTTGGAAAGAGGCCTAAGCATGTACTTAATTATAAGAGCATGCTTTGTATTTTCTTAAATTAAGGTAGCCATAAGGACATTCTTCATTGTCTCCTTAATATGGGTTTGAGCTCCCAGAGATGAATCAGCAATGTAGCACCAGTGTTACATAGAGTTTCTTAATTCAGTTTTTCAAAAAAAATTACAAGATCCAGTGTTCTTAGAGATTTCTGAACTCGCATTTTTCCCAAAATTTCCTGATCTAAACAATAATAATCCCACTCCTGAACTCTTCCTGTGAAATCTAGATCTCCATTCAGCCTGACTTTGCAAGCCAGAATTTATACTAATTAAGTTGGTAGAGAAAAGCTATGTTTAGATTATTCAGATATTTCTCCTGTAGTTATGTTTATTTTCATGACTTACTGCTTCCTGTGCAGATCTTTGATTTAGTAAGGAAGAATACTATTTCTAAATAAACCATTACAGACTTCACAGTGAAGTATTTATATATCAGTGGACTTTGCTTGCAGCTCATTACAAGACAGGAGTAATCTTTACATAATTTGTTTCAGCACCTCATCTTTTCCTTGCAGTGTAATGTCTACCATGTCTAACAGGAACACAGGGATGTGAAAATGTAGGTCTATGGGAGTGTTGCAGAACTGACAGATAAAATTTTCAACCATGTTCATATATACATAGGAGATTGTAAAGAGGTGACAGTTGGTTTCTTTTCCCAAGTAACTAGTAATAGGATGAGATGGAATGGCCTCAAGTTGTGCCAGGGGAGGTTCAGATAAGATATCAGGAAAAATTTCTTCACTGAAAGAGTTAACAGGCACTGGAACAGTCTTCCCAAGGAGGTGGTTGAGTCACCATCACTGGAGCTATTTAAAAGACAGTAGAGGACGTGTTCAGGAACATGATTTAGTAGCGGACAGGTATGATGGACTCAAAGGTCTTTTCTAACCAAACAATTCTGATTCTGTATCACTTAAATAAGTTTCAAGGAAGTCTGTGACATTTTATTCAGAGTCTGTATTTGGAGTCTGCATTAAAACAAAGCAAAACTCATTGCATAATTTAGTTGGCAGAAACATTCATTTTATGTTCCAGTGCCTGCTTAAGATGTGAGTGGGTTGTAGTTGCTGTAGCTGGTGAGTTGCTGTAGTTGGGCTTGTTGCCATTCCAACATGTGCAGTTTGAAAGCTTTTTACTTTGTTTTGAGTTTTGCAGCTGTATATTATTCTCATGCTGAACGTCAAAAATGTTGAAGTAGTGCCAATCAGATACAGCTGAATTGCCTTTGCTGCAGTAAAAAAAAAAAGATCAGTGTGCAATTTATTATTAGAATAGACCATTCTAAATTTTTACTCCTATCACAGCAGACAGCTATATCCATTTTTGTAGAAAATCTTACTTAGCACAAGTAAAACCAACAAATTAGCTGGGTTTAGGACCATAACCTATTTTAGCTTGACTCACTGGGGAGCAGACCTCAAGGACAGCCACATTCAGGGCATTTAGTTGTACTTTGGGAACTCTTTCTTTCCCAGTCCCTGTACAAAGCATGTAAACCATATTTATTATCAGTGGCTTAGGAACCTCACTCCAGTGAGATGATTATTTACTGTTTGAGAAACCCGAAAATGATCCATTAGGCAGGAATAGGTCGATTTCCTTTAAAAGGAAATGGAAAAATAAGGCACCAGAACAGTGAGGAATCACATTTCTAATGTTTGGGTTTGGCTTTGAAAGTCCTCCCCCGCATTCTGGTTTTACAGTCACTTTCTCATCTGTTTAATTCCTGTGTATAGTCTTTTGAAAACAATGGGAGCAACTGTCTGCAGGTTGTTAGTAAATCCAGTAATGGGACTGCACTGGAAAGACACACATGTTTGTAGAGCAGGGGTCAAAAAACATGGGGTTGTTTTTAGAGTACACAGTAAGCAGATAAGGAAAATTTCTTTCTACAGTGTTACTGTAAGTTTACACCAGGATTTTAGCCAGGGCTCCTTGGATACTATATCTGTTAATTAAAGAATTACTTAGAATAAGATTTAATTTAAAAAAATTAATAAATCAACCAATCAACGAACTCCCCAAAGCTCCCCAAAACCAACACTACCAGCATAAAATTTATCACTGCTTTGCAAGCTTCCAAATTTCATAGTTATGGTCATAAGGGATGTGCTGCATGCTGGATATGGCAACCATTTGCCACTTTGGGAATGGTGTCCAAGAGCCTGAGGATTTGCAAACACCACAGCCAGGTGTCAGTGGAGAACACACTCTGAGCAAGCTTGAGAGGACCCAGATCTGTGCTAACTCTTTGTAAGACCTTTCTTCCCACCACACTGCTGAGTTACTGGTACAATTCTAATGAACTTCATTAGGATTGCTGACTACTGTCTTCTAGTTATTTAATTAATCACTTAATAAAGGAAGAAACTTGACTGAGTTAGTAAACACAAACATCTCCATGATTTCTCAGACAGGTAGCAGAATGATAGAAAGAACAAAGTGCATTTAAAGTTTTTTTAAAATAAAAACAACTACAATCACAGGACTTAAAATAAAAATTAAGTTCAAGCCTACTTTGGGATAGGAATTCTGTGGAGCTATTTTTAAAGCAGTGACAAGGGCATCGTTAAGTGACAGGGTTTCAGGGTTATCACCCACATCCTCATGATGCCCTAGTTCATTCAATGTAACTACGCCTTTATCACATGACAGCTTTGTGCTCAGATAGCTGATTGAAATATAAAATCTACACTGAAGCATCTCTACTTTTGGAATTAATCCAAGACTATGGAAATAAGTCTAATAACCAAAGTGAAAACTATTGCAATATCAATATACTAGGTCTGACACAAAAAAAACTCCAGAGACTGTGCCTATAACTCTTTTTATTTAACAAATTAGGAACATCAACTACAATCATCTTCAAAATAGTTCCCTTCTGAGCTGACACACTGCTCCATATGATGCTGCCAATGTTCAAACCAATTCTGCAGATCATTTTCTGAAAGGCTGTTGAGAATCTCAGTCATTTTTGTTCTCACATTTTCTACTGACAAAAAAAATGAGTTCCCTTGAGCACTGACATAATCTTTGGGAAAAGGGAGCCAGGTCTGGTGAGTAGGGTAGGTGCTCAAGCACAGTGAGCAGGTTATTAGATAAAATCAAAGTGTTGTGGGCTGGTGCACAACATTTTCTGACCTAAGGTAACAAAATATTTATATTTTAATCAAGTTGAGCCTTGTCTCATTGTCATAGGCTAGAACATGTTCTATAACCATCTCCTTATCCATCAATGACCTGGATGAAGGTATTAAGTGTACCCTTAGCAAGTTTGCAGATGACACTAAACTGGGTGGAAGTGTCGATCTGCTGGAAGGTAGAGAGGTTCTGCAAAGGGATCTGAACAGACTGGACCGCTGGGCAGAGTCCAATGGCATGAGGTTTAACACAGCCAAATGCCAAGTCCTGCACTTAGGGCACAACAACCCTATGCAGAGCTACAGACTGGGAAAAGTCTGTCTGGAGAGCTGCCTGGAGGAGAGGGACCTGGGGGTGTTGGTCGACAGCCGACTGAACATGAGCCAGCAGTGTGCCCAGGTGGCCAAGAAGGCCAATGGCATCTTGGTTTGTATCAGAAATGCTGTGACCAGCAGGTCCAGGGAGGTTATTCTCCCTCTGTATTCGGCACTAGTGAGACCGTTCCTTGAATCCTGTGTTCAGTTTTGGGCCCCTCACCACAAGGATGTTGAGGCTCTGGAGCTAGTCCAGAGAAGAGCAACAAAGCTGATGAAGGGGTTGGAGAACAGGCCTTATGAGGAACGGCTGAGAGAGCTGGGGTTGTTTAGCCTGGAGAAGAGGAGTTTGAGAGGAAACCTCATTGCTCTCTACAAATACCTGAAGGGAGGTTGTGGAGAGGAGGGTGCTGGCCTCTTCTCCCAAGTGACAGGGGACAGGACAAGAGGGAATGGCCTCAAGCTCCGCCAGGGGAGATTTAGCCTAGACATTAGGAGGAAGTTTTTCCCAGAAAGGGTCATTGGGCTCTGGATTAGTCTGCCCAGGGAAGTGGTTGATTCACCTTCCATTGAGGTGTTTAAGGCATGGGTAGACGAGGTCCTGAGGGACATGGTTTGGTGTTTGATAGGAATGGTTGGACTCGATGATCCGATGGGTCTCTTCCAGCCTGGTGATTCTATGATTCTATGATTCTATGATTCTTATCTCTCCTCTCTCATTCTTTGTTCCTCAGCTATAGGGTTAGTCTCTGGTTTTTTGTGTCAGAGCTCATGAGAATGACGCCTTCTGAGTTATTATAAACTGTGCTTGTAAAAATCATAGAATCATAGAATTACCAGGGGAGCATTAATTTGGTAGGATAAGTATCTTTGAGTAAATTTAGCCTGCAATCCTGCATAGAGGTTGCCAGTTGTGGACTGACTAGAGGTACAGAAGGTAAGAGAAAGAAGAGCTTTTTCTTTTGCACTTACAGAAGGAAGTAGTTTCAATCTGCTGCCTTTAACAACATGCAACATGCAAGCTAAAAATGAAAGCAAATACCTCAATACTGTTCCAGTTCATGAAATATCATCTGCCAGTCTGTGTCTGTTTGTCTCTAAGTTGCTGCAATCTGGAAAGGAGATTCAGGAATAGATTTAAAGAAGACATGCAACACCTTTGTTGGATGCATCACAGCTACTGCTTTAGTCAAAGCATTCACATTTCTCTTTTAATTCTTCTCTTAGATTTCTTGAACTTGGCAAGGGACAACAGTATGATTCACCCTCTCTGTGTCTACCCATCTCATGTTACTAATGTCCAAAACCTGCACTATCAAGCAGCCTGTCAATATTCTGTTGATTAGTCTACAGTATGAGTAGATTAAATGTTTTTCAGCAGTATCAGTTATTAGATTGGAGAGGAGGCAGAAATCAGAGGCTCTAAGGCATCCTATCTAATCTTTGAACATGATAACATTATAGATAGTCACAGAGAATCTGCAGCACTTTGTCCACTGTGCTCTTGACCTTGCTCATTTTCCTTCCATTATGTCATTAAGTGAACCACAGATCATCAAAAGTCATTCACAGGGCTGTAGACAAGATGTAGAGTCTGCTTATATTTCCATTTCACAGAGTGATGGCACGCTTTGAGAAAGATTTGTATTGTAGTGATACCAGAGGTTCCCCCAAGAACACAGATACATTGCAGACACAAACAGAAAAGAACTTGCCCTCAAAAAACTAACAGCCTAGGTGGGAATGCCATAAACACAAACATACTTTAACTGCAAATAATTGTGAGATAAGGGAAAGAAGGGGCTATGCTGTGCTCCAAGGATAGTGATATATATCCTAAAGGTTCAAGTAGAAGTCAGAGGGGTGGTAAAAATAAAGATGCATGCCTGAGACACAAAGTAAGAAGAGCAGTTGATCTCTTATCTCCAGAATAAATCCTTCTCTTCTGGTCTTAAGTGAGCATCAAGAACTTGTTCAGTGACAATTACTGTTATGACCACAGACAGACAATTCTTTCTTTGTGTCCCAACTTCATGACCTAGTTGTGCTTACAGTCACTGGCAGCATAGGCACCACAGAAAATGTGAGATGTACGAGCATCATAGTTCATCCTGGGTAGTAGGTCTACTTCATTCCTTTTTCTATGGTCACAAAGGTTTCAATTTCCTTTACATTCTCCAGGTGTGAGTTGACCTACACAGGGGGTAGGTATTCTATGGCCAGTAATCGCCACCCTCTTATTCAAACATAAATGGGAAACAGGAAGAAAACAATTGGGTTGAAGTCAGACGGGAAACACTACTAAAAATGGTAACACATAATAGAATATTATTACTTCCAGAGATTAAGAGGAAGATAATTTTATTGTGTGTCCAGAACCAAATGGTTTCCTGAAGCATCTCTCATCTAAATTATCCCTTCTTCAGGATTCAGCCTAACTTCTGCTACACTGCAGGTATATCACCCCCTGACCTGCAAGTCACACATAGCTCACCAGCCTGGCATGTTTAAGACAAGCTGAAATGTGTAGTCAGCAGAGAAGAGAAGAAAATCAACACCATCTCTCATGGCAGCTGACCAGGTGATCATGACATGCAGCCTGGTGGGACACACAGATGATCTATGCAAATGTGGCCATCAGTACAGGCATAAGGCTCATCTTGAACTCATAACCAGGCAAGAACCACTTCAGTTGCAGTTACATCCCCTCCTCAAAGGTCCAGGGTGGGGATCCATGGTCCAGGAGGCTGCATAAACTCAGCAAAGAAGGATATTACCGAGAACTTAGTGCTTAGCCTATGTCAATCTTGACACAGCTTTTGCAGGCTGAGATTACAGATTTTGCATTATGTTTCACCATGAAAATGCAGCAAAGACAGGAATTTCTAGTCCAATGTCCTGTTGTTTTCTGGCATAGCTGCCATTGTCTTATTTATTTATTTTCCTTCGAATGCAGCATAAACCCTCCCTTCCTGTTTGGAACAACAGCTGCAGCATGCAGCATTGGCTTGCCAAGCCTGAAAGACTGTGAAATATCATTTATCTTGGAGCAAGATAGTATCAAAGAGAATAACTGTGTGGGCCTGACTATGAATTCATTACATAGCTGTGCTTAGGAGGAGTATGTTATCAGAGGCAAAAGAGGTCTCATTTCTGAACTAATTCTCTTGGACCTGAAAGGATTGCTGCATCTGAAAACACTACTGAGACAAAAAGGGAAATTTTGTTTCCTTGCTCAGAAAAACACTCTAACATTTCAAAGGTTGGAGACAGAAAAGTATTCATCATGGCAAGAAACTGACATTTCTTCTGTAGGTTAATGGGAACATGGTGGCCCCAGAAGTTCAAGTAGTTGGCTAATGAAAGCCACGCAGCTGAGACACACACTTCCCAGCATACCTGCATTATCCCAGAGATCCTGTGGATCCTGCATGAATGCCACAGCCACTAGATAAAAAAAAATGCTTCAAGCTACCCTTCGACTATATTCAGTCTTTTGCCTTTTGGAGGGTATTTATTCCCAGAAGCAAGCACTGTATTTAAAGCTTAAGAGACAGTTCAGACAAGCTGGAAATTAATAATTAATCACATACTTTCTCCACCACCACTCCACTCATCTTTTGCTCTGTGTTTCATTGGTGTCTCCTGTCACCCAGGGGCTCAAAGTAGGGGCAAGCAGAGAGCTCTAGACTTCTTTTTGTTTTCTGCCCCAGTCTCAGGCTCCTCCAGAAGCATGCTGGGATCTGTGGAGATGTCATGCTCACTTCCTTTTTCAACCTCACACATTTCCCATTAATGATAAATGGGAAAGGTCAGGCAAGATCTCTTTAATGGCCTGCCTGAGGGCAAGCAACAGCCTTGGAAAATGGCTCTCTGATTTCCTGGGTATTCTAGCCTATTCAATAAGCAAAGAAAGGAGTTCTAAGAAAAGTGAAGCTATTAAGGTATTAAAGGGCACTTACCCATGTGGGTTTGTTTCTGTTCGAATCCTTTTATGTAAAGTTAAGTATAACTCTCCCAGTGAGAGATAGATGCAAAGGGATTAAGTGCTAGGAACTAACTGGGCTCACTTTAGGGCAGCCCATTTGGTACATGTATGACATTTTGAATAGTCTGCTACAAAACTCATGGGAAGGGTCTAGACCACTGGCACTAACATAATAAAGGCATCAATATCTTCAGTTCTTCAGTTCACCTGCAGTGGCCAAAAAGCCTTTTCCCAACAGGAGTTCTGAAATTTCTCAGGGATAAGGATGATGATGTAAACATAACAACTTCACATGACAACAATTCTCATGTCCCAGGATAAAAAGCTCTAATTTTACTTGTGCACATTGTGTTTCAAATATAGAAGAAGTAGTAATACATAACATGCTCAATGATATCTTCATAGAAAAGTTACCTGGTATAAATCAGTGTTCTGCTAGAGAGTTGAGGCCACTGGAGCAATGTCAGGAGTTTTCACTATTATTTTTCCCTCTTTGTTTTGTGCCTTGCTTTGCTCTATCACTGAATGTTCCAGAGCTCTCTACCACGAGCCTAGAGCGTGAAAAATGCTGACCGATGTCACTTACTGTATCTGCTATCACAAACAAGCTGTTATTTGTCGTTGACGTGTAAATAAGTTACTGTTCTTTCAAACTTATAGCTGTTAAATAAACACTGTGAACCAAGTTTGCAGCATTGGTTTCTTGTAGGAGGCCACTGAGATAATTTCACAGAAATATCCTGCAACAGTTTTGCAAAACAGGATGAGTCTCAGCCTGAATTTCATGACTCTGTTTTTTTCCACTTCCATTCCAATGGTTACTGTGGTTTTTTTCTGTCAGGGACAGGGAGTTAATTCATCCTGATTCACAGAGAACTGGAAAATGGAAACTTTGTCCACTCTTCTTAGCATCTAAGACATGTGCATTGTAAATTACATGTATTTCGGTATGACCTAGAAGTCCTAGCCCATGTCAACAGCAGACTGACTGTGTGTGCACACTTACAAAATCTACATACTGCTGATTGCAGTAGAGCATGCAGAGTCAAACAGATAGCTTTAAATGGTAGCCATATGAATGTGGGAGCTGGTAGCCTAGTCCAGGCTGAAAAACTTGCTGCTGAGTATGAGTAAATTAATTTACGCAGACCAATACATATGCCCTATTTATAAACAAAACCTGCCTGCAGATTAAAATAAAATTACCAAGACTGGGAGGAAATCGGTTGTATCACCTTTATTTTGCAGATGGCAAACTGAAGAAGAGGTTAAATGCTTTGCCCAAGGTGCCTTAAGAAGCCTGTGTCAGAGACAAGACAGGAGTTACCTGTGTCTCAGCCTGCATCACAGCTACATGTCCCTCCTTGTTCTTTGCACAGTGTAAATGAATGCTATACACTGACATATCTACTCTGACCAAGTCATTGTCAGTCTCAATTTTCACCCACTAAAAGGACAGAACCAGTTAGACTGTGAGTGTTAGAGGTACTGCTGGGCAATGAAAATTGAAAGCCCTACTTTCAACCTCATCCACTGATGATAGGCATTTTGGGAAGGGAGTCAGCAGCAAGTTTTGTTCTTAAAAGAAACAATATCAACACTGGTGGGTAGGGGTTTGGGAAGTAAATCTATTAGGTGTGTCTAGATTTGGCTGGGCAATGAAAAGAGTGTTTTCTTTCCACTAGCTGCTGGCTAGTAAAAGCAAAGGGTGGAATACATCCAACTTGCAGAACTTGAAAACAGTTACTGCTATCTGCAAATGAGTGCCCCTCCCCGCTCATGTGAGCTACACAGGCAAAAGAGAATGACACATGTGCTGTTTCCTTTTCCAGTTGCAAAGAGGTCAGGAGCCAGGCAAGGAGAGCCCGAACAAGAGGAGCATTTTCCTGGGCTCTTCCAGCTGTTTTGTTCAATCCCGTCGTCGATTTTGAGCAGGGAAGAGAGACTGTCAACACAAATAAGGCATTTTTCAAAGGCGTAAATTATGAGTTACCAAAACAATACGACATCTCAACCACGTGAGTACCCTTATCCTCCCCCCCTTACAGAAGAGTGTATTTATCAGTCTGCCGCTTAAGGAAAAGATTGTCTAACTGCTTCATATGTTAAAAAAAACCCAAAAGAATGCCCGAGACTAATCCTGAAGGAAAAAAAGTTGTGATGAAACTGTTTTCCTTTTTTATACTTTGTGTTTGTGTGTGAGTGTGTGTATGAAGAACTGAAACGAACTCTGCAGGCTCTGGCTCCTGAATAGGACTGAGCAAAGTTAGTAACGTTGCTGCCTACACCCTGGCTTAGAAAAGTTCCATTTAAATGTTTTCCCCTCCCCCTGCCTTCAGGAATGAAAATATAGAGCATTTTGAAAGCGTACTGATGCTTTTCTGTGATATTAATGGTGCTACCCAACTCCTATTTAGACTCTCAAACTGTGTGTAACATGAGACGTAAGCCACAAACTGACAGGCTATATTTAAAGCCACAATGTGTTTCTGCTCCTGAAAATTTAGAAACACGGGCTTAAGGACAAGCAAATCAGTTTCTCGGCAAGAGAGGGTATAAGAGGGCAAGTCTGCAGCTGACATAATTCTGCATATTTCAGGAAATCTGAAAAAACAGAATTTGGTTCAAAAAGTCAAGTGAGCACAGAGGCTCAGCTGCAGCATGGCGGTGTTCACTTTGGGACGGTTTTAAAAAGAAAGCAGAAGGGAAGGAGGTGGATTCTGATTAGATAAACTGAGAAAAGTCAATGGGGAAACTCTGAGGTTTTGGTACTGCAATTGCTCCATATCTCTTTTACCACTTTACTATAATCTTTTCTGTTTTATTTCAAGACAGTAGTTTTGTATTGTTTTTTAATGGATAAACCATCAATAGCAGAACTGTTTATCATACCACGATATCTATCATGAACACAGAAAGGACAGACAGTGCTGTTGGGAGCTGCCCGCGATTCAGGATTTGTTTCAGAGATTGCTGTAAGATTATTTTTTCTGTATGAATGTTGGCACTAATGATGTTTCCCAGGCTTTGAATGAGACAGGCTGATCCAGCAGAAATACACAGTGAGCAGCACAATAGCAGAACTGTTTATCATACCACGATATCTATCATGAACACAGAAAGGACAGACAGTGCTGCTGGGAGCTGCCCGCGATTCAGGATTTGTTTCAGAGATTGCTGTAAGATTATTTTTTCTGTATGAATGTTGGCACTAATGATGTTTCCCAGGCTTTGAATGAGACAGGCTGATCCAGCAGAAATACACAGTGAGCAGCACCTCTGGAATCCTGACCAGCAATTTCTATTTACCCTTTAGTCCATTTTGCAAGTTCCAATCAACAAGAAAGATTAGATGCTAGCTTTGTATTATATTTTATTCTGTTTTATTCAGCAGTTTAAAATATTTTAGCTTGTTTTCTATTGTTTCTATTACAGCTTGTATTCTTTTACTGATAGGAAAGAAGTATGCAGGCTAATTCAGGATTCTGAGAGTTTAAGTTTGGAAAAGCTTGAGTAAGTTACTATCATTGGTGATCTTCAAGCGTGTGCAGGAGGGTAGTTGTTACTCATTGAGGTGCAATTTCCTCATTGTGCAGTAACAGTAAGGCTCCAGACCCAATCTTGTCTCCTTTGTGACAGGCTTGGCCAGATGACAAGTCCAGGACCAATTCTATAGCCCTGAATACATTACAAACCACTTATCTGACAGACCCAGGTTGTCAGAGGACCCTACAGAAGGCCCTAGGGTAGATCTGGATGAGGAGTTAGCAGCCTGTGAGCCCTTTTGTCTGTTCATAATTTTAAAAAAAGGCTGATCCATCAAGTTCTCTTCTTTTTTTTCAAAAATCTAGACAGGAATTCTGAGCTTGAATTATTTTATGATTAGATGATTGCCAGTGAAAACAAATGTCTTGTAATCTAGCTAGAAGATGTATTCTGACTGAAAAATAGAGACTATCTGTTCTTCATTTGCCCTCATAGTTTCCCTTACTGATTCAGACAGGATGTTCCTGTGTTTTATTTCAGTTTGTCTTCTTTTTTTAAATTACATGGATCAAATTTACAGATTCAGAGCAAAATTAAATTAGAAGGAAGTCTGATAGTACTAAATTCCTGTATAATGCAAGTTTGGTGCATTATTTTTATGACTGAGGTTTTGGGGGTAGGTCTTTGGGAAAAGGGTCTTATTTCTTAATAAAATTCCAGGAATTTTTGCAAGAAACAACATATTGAAAGATAGGTGTATTGACAGGCACTGTACAGCATGGACAGCAGATGCTTGCCACAGAGACAGAGTAGTTGGGAAATAGATTTGGTTCATAACCATAGTAAAAATCCTTGAAGTTGGTGTGAAAATGCATAAACAATCAGCAAAAACCTTTAACATTACTGAATTATTTTTTTTTTTTTGCTGAGTACCTGCAGGTGAGACTACAGAGCAGCTGCCTACTGATGTAAACGGAACAGTGTTAAGTTACCTAATTGCTCATGTTCTTTGCTTATCTCCTTGTGTTCACTCGTGTTTGATAAGGAATTTTTATTCATTCTCTAAATATAGTATGATCCTGGCAATACAGGTGGGGCTGGGTTTCTGTTTCAGGTTTCAAATATTCAACTCTGTAAACCATAGAAATGTATTCTGCCTCTATACAAGAACACCAGCTAACCTCAGACACTTCCCGTGCCTGGCTCAGATATCCCATCACTCTGAGTGGGCTCTCTGTATGTTCAACCGAGAGGCAAGAGAGCCAGTAATTCACCCTGCTGATGTAAGGCAGTATGTGTATATTTACTCCGTTGTTCCTTGCTAATGGACAGCTGTGTGTCACTGGAATAAAATAAAATACCTAAGTAAAGAAGTCCATTGCCAAAGCCCAGAATGGAGTTTGGTTTGAATTTTGTTTGCTCAGATTCAATACAATATTGTGCTGTGAATATATCTCCTGTTTATTTTTTTCCTATTATTATTATGACGATGATGATATAAAAGAAATTTAGACTCACTGGAATGTGAACCTCATGATTTTTAAATGCATCACTTTTAAATGCATCCCCTTCTGGTTATGCATTTTCTTTCTCTCACTTCTGCTCAGATATACAGGCAGCAGCCAACTGATTTACATAATCTGAGGAATTCTGCAGGTTTGGCAGTCTGTTCAGACTGCAGCTTTTGCCCTCTTCCTTTTAGACCGCAGTAACCTATTTCCAAGGCAATGGGACAGCTCAAATGAGGTAAAAGACTCACGTAAATAGACGTCACCAGGTCAATGGTTCAGTCTGGGAAGGCAGTGATCTATGCAAAGCCGTCTTTGGGAGTCAAAGGTGTTCATCCCCTTGGAGAAGGTGTTCTGTGCCTTAAAGGATTTAATCTGTACTTCGTATGCTGGGTATATTTTATCTAGGGCCTCTTATACCTCAAATGCCAGCTGTCAAAGGAATTAGTGGTTAAGGAGAGCAGTTCGTGGAGGTTTGTCTTCTTCACCACCTACCAGCAGGCAAGGTCTTATTTCTGGGTGGGTAAATGAGCAGTGCAGGCCCAAAAGGAAAGCAGGAGGCAAGACTGCACATCAGGCTGTGCCCCAGCTGCAGAGAGAGGAAGAGGTGAGGAACAGGGCAAAGCAAAGCAAGCCTTCTGAGCTGTTTGCTTTCCATCTGCATTGCCAGCTGCGTTTCAGCAGTACCCCAGATGCAAGCCCTGCCCTGGTTGCGTGTATATATACAGGTGCTGTCTCTCTCCTGCAGGCAGGAGGTCTCAACTCCATCGTGCCCAGCTTCTCCGCCTGCCAAAATAACAGCTAGGGTTTCTGGCAGAAAGCTGGGCTGTCCCCTCCAGAGAGGCTGAGAGCTTGGCAAAGGTGGCCCCCAATAAAGCCAAAGTGACTTACAGCTGTGAAAGTCTGCTTCTGAGAGCAGACTTGCCCTATCTTTAACACATTATGAGATATATTTTGAGGCTGTAAACTAATCCGTTAAATGCTCCTGGAGCAATATCACTTACCTCTCACACAGGGCCTTTGAAAAGCCATAAATGATCCCCGTACACTTTTAATCATGTTATTCACTGCCTTGGCAATAGATTTGATTTCATTGCTCTTAATCAACAGAGCCACTTGTCTGTGACAGTAACTAATAAACTAAAATGGAGGCTATTGATTATGAAAATTTTGGTCTTCACTGCTAAACCTGTGAGCACTTATAAGAAAATAAACCTATAAATTATAATAACCTGTCATTTTTAGCACAAAATTCTCAAAACATGTCCCACAAACTTTTATGTAAATTGAATGCCTCTAGTTGTATATTTACAACTCCTACCACTGTGCATATGAATCGTAAAATTTGGCTCTATATCCCAGGGCTCTCACTGACACCTTAGTGCTTGAAATGTTGATGTGAAAGTCTGCAAATTGAAAGGCTCAGAATGCCCCTGAAAATTCAGTAATTAACAGCACAAATGTTGACAAACTGCTAAACTGGAGAACTGGAGGGAATGGGGGGATGTCCACTCAAATAGGAGTCTTCATTTTAAAAATATTAGTTGTCAGCATTTCTGTGCATTGCTTTTCCAAAAAAAAAAAAAGAAGAAAAAGAAGAAAAAAAGACAATTATTTACACAATAGATGTTAAATGTTCAGGTTAAGGCTGTCATGTGCTGAAGCCTATTCATAAAACAGAATTGTGCAGTGCCTGCATCTCATTGCTGATATTGCTGCTCCGTTCTTTCTAGGCTCTTGTGGAACATACCCTGTATCCATCACTGTTCAAATGACTGAGTCCAATCAGCAAACCCTTTTGTAAAACAGGCTTTTGGCGCTGCATTCTCTAATGAAAGTCGGTTTGTGTGTCTGCTCGGTGGAGTGCCTGTCTCTATTGTTGGGGTGGATTAGTATTCCTATAGCACAGAAAAATTTAAAACAACAGAGGGATCTGATTGTGCTAGGTGCTGTACAGGCACCTTTTCTTCAAAAATCTACATGAGGAGAGAGGGCAGATTACAGGTAGAAGAGAAATGACTGCTTCTTAGGGGGACTGCTGGAGAGGCCATTTTTGCCTATGGGAAGGCATGTATAGCAGCCAGAAGGTAGGAGTCCAGTAGATCCACTGGGGCAACGGTTGTTTCTCACTCTAAGTTTGTAACGCATGCTCCAGGAAAAAAAAAAAATAGTTAAGAAGTTAGTTAGCAGTTAGAAGTCCTATTGTTTCCCACAGAAAAATCAGAAAACTTTAAAAGATGGTGTTTGGCACTAGTAGGATCTTTGTTTATATTTTCTTGTTTTGTATCCAAGTTGTGATAGGAAATGCCTGAAAAACTTAGGGGTACCTATATGACACAGTGACAAGAATACATGAACACTTTAGTGGGGCACATATTTGGACAGCAGATAGACTGTGTTTTATTTACTTCTTAAAGACTTAAGTTGCTATATCAAATGAATTTAATGGTGTTTCCCCTATAATGAGTTGATGAAAAACTCACCAGCTGCTAGGAATTCTGAAAAACTACTTAGAGAATGAAGAAAATTGGCATTTGGAGAGATCAAGTTTTGTTTGCTAACAATTTATGAACACAAATGGAGAAAAGGACCGTCTTCTCTGGATAATTTGTTTGTGACCCATAACTCAGCTGCATCAAGTAACAATACTGTAACTTTATAACACCAGTTATGCCACTTATAATTTTTAGCTGAAATAAGATTTGTACTCCTCCTTTTCTCCAAGAGACAGCATGATCTAATCCACACCGGATTCCTGTCTCTTCAATGTTAGCAGGGAAATCAAATACACTGTCCATGTTATGCTGCTTCCTTATTGAGGATGTACCTTGCATGTGCAGTTTCACCAATGAGACATCTGGCTAAGTGATTTTCCTCTTAATTAATCTTCTCATCTGCAAAGGAGGACAGTTTCTTGTATCTTGCTCTCTTCTGACATATGTTTCACCACAGGGTTCTTCCTGATGAAGCAGAAAACTTTGCTTAAAATCTCAATGGGTTAAACTTGCTCTACTGCATTGAAGTTTTAAAGTAATTTTTTTCCTTTCCTCTCCCTCTCTTTTTCATCTTTGAAAAAAAAAATCAGTTATTTCATGAGTGTCTACCTCTTTCTTCTTCAGATAAGCCCTGAAATGGAGTTAAGCTTTTTATCAGTAAGTTGCAGGGGGGCTTTTGAACACACCCTGAGAGAGCTCCATGTTATCTTGGGTGATAAATGCCTATTTTACAGGGGACTGCGTGTTTAAAATGTCTAGTTTTATAAGACAGTACACATTATAAAAAGCCTATGTGACAATGTCACAGCAATGCAGACTCAAACATCAAGTATTTACTTATGTATAGGTGTTTAGGTTTGCAAACAGATTATTTTAGTGACATCAAACCTAGGAAATGGATTTGAATTCTTTGTATACCTACGTGTATATATACACACAGAGCTTAGTTATATATAACATACTGTATATCTGTATGTGTTAATACACACAGACATACGTATATATACACACCACCCCTCTCCAGTACTTATAGGGCTCTTCACTAGTCAGACTACTGGGTATCTCTATTTACAGACTAACACTCATACGATCATGTTTCCCTTTTCGTATCATCATAGAATCATAGAACAGTTTGGGTTGGAAGGGGCCTTAAAGATCATCTAGATCCACCTCCCTGCCATGGACAAGGACACCTTCCACTTGATCAGTTTTCTCAAAGCTTCATCTAGCCTGGTCATGAGCACCTCCAGGGATTGGGCATCCACAACTTCTCCGGGCAACTTGTGCCAGTGCGTCACCATCCTCACAGTAAAAAATTTCTTCCTAATATCTAATCTAAATCTCCCCTTGTTCAGCTTAAAACCATTACCACTTATCCTACCACTGCACCCCTTCCCTGATAAAGAGCCTTTCCTTGTCTCTCCTGTAGGCCCCAATGATAGATGCCTTCAAAAGTAAGAAAAAAATGAGTAGGTTTTGAAGGCTTGGCAGAGGCATAAATTCAGTAACAAGAAAGAAAGGAAGATGACGACGTAGGCTATATATAAGAAGGATGTTACAAAATATCCATTTATATGGTATAGTAAAATGTGAATGTCATAGCCTTATACAAACTATCCAACTTATTGCTGGACTTGGTGATCAAAATGGTCTTTCCCAAACTAATAATTCTATAATTCTACCCCTTGCAGGTGCTGGATTCAGTTGTCTTTCTGCTGACTGTATGTACAGTCAGAGTGTAGCAGCTCACAATAGTATAGACACTGAATAACTCTATGTTTTGAATTTAAACATCTGTACTATTTGCCTGAATCCATCCTGGAGATGATTACAGGACCATATCCACGTAACAAAAGATCCAGAGAAAACCAATGATAATGACATAAGAAACAAAGAGGAAGCAGACATTCCATATGCATCAGGCTACTTAAAAGCAGAAAATCCAATCTGGGAAAGACCAAGTCTGCACTCTTCTTCACAAAGTGAATGTTGTAGGTGTTGAACTCAAGCAGGCAGGAGATTTGTTCAGGTTTGCATTCCTCTAGTCATTCATCTATGCTGGGAGAATTTGGTAGTTGCATCTTCAGAACAGTTTTCTGGAAAAAAAATGACCGTTTTAGCTTATTCATGCTGAAGTAAGTTATTCTTAAAGAGTATCTGCCCACCTTTGGAAACAGAAAGCTTCTTCAAGATTTCATTCAATCATATTGTGTAATTCTGTGTCTGCTTCAAGCAGTTATGGGAAAATTAATTCATACCAGAATGGTTTTCACAGAATTGTTACTCCAGGTTAACTTGATCCTTTTGTGTAAACAAATCTGTTCTTTTTACACCAGAAAAATAAGCTTGCTGTCTTTCAAGTTAAAAGAAAAAAAAAGCATTCTTACTAAGACAAAACCAAGATGCTTCTCATCTGCTATTTGAATATTTCAGAAATTTCAGTCATCTAACAAGGGATGAAAAAGCAGCTCTTGATGACCAGTTTTGAGTAAACCAAATAATCCTTAAGTAAAATAACTGGCCTGCAAATCACTTAACCACAAGTGATTGAAGAGTTATATGTATGAATGAGTTGAGGGAAAATATTTCTAGTGAATTATGAAAAGTTACCATGAAAGTGCCATCATCCAAGAATTCAGGAAGTTTACATACGTTTTGAAAAATTCTGAGGTACTTTTAAAATGACAGACTGAATTTTCATGTTTTATTTCTGTCGTCTTGCGTCTATGTGAATATATTGATGAATTCGGCTTTCAAGGTTTTCTTAACACCTATTAGAGCTAGAAATTTACAAATTTGATATGAAATTACATTTTCAGTAGAGTCTGTTGTTTCTTGAGGCTTTAATAACCAGCACTCATGACCTAGCAGAAGTTGTTCTTCTAACTATTGACAGTTCATTCAAGTGTCATGAGCAATCTCCTTGTCCTATCCAATGTAGTAAACAGAAAATTAAATTCTTGATGTATCTGTGATGCAAGCATGCTCTCAGAGAGCAGGCCAATCTCTATCATTACCTCTCTCACACATCTTCCCTCTCAGGTTGCCTAGTTTAGATATCCTTTCCACACCCTAATCCTTCCTGTCAGTCCATTTCTCCATCCACAGGTAAGTAGTCATATCTCAACATAGGAGAGACACACAAGTCCCAATTGTTTAATGTCATTTCCTCCATTTAAAGGACCTTCCACAGCCCCGGCAGTGGGAAGGAAGACAGGCAGAGGCAAGGAAGGCATAAATCTTCCCTTGTCATCCTCTGGGCTGAGACCTTGTTTCCTCTGGCAGTGGTCCCTTCTTCCATCTCCCTTCTTCTTTTCTTCTCTTCTCCACTGGTTTTTCTTTGCTCTCTCATCTTTACAGCTTGCTATGAAATACCTCCCCCCTCCAGATCTTTCCTGACATCACACAGGATATTGTATTTACAACCTGGGACACACTTCTTAGATCCTAGATCATACTACTGGGGGAGTTCATTATTGCCTTCCTCTCTTGAATTTCCATAATTACGCTAGTGGACTTTGATCTTAGAATCTGTTGCATAGAGATCTAATTTTTCTCTCAGTGAACTCATGGAGACATTTTTATTTTAAAGAAGCCTATACTACCAGTTATTAAAGGCAATTAAGCCCTTGGTGGAAACAGGGGGATATTCACAGGATTAGGCTCCATCTCTACAGAAAAATCTTCATAAGGTATTGAGCAGAGTCAACCAGGAAGCAAAGCTGCCATTGAGAGCCATGCTTCCATTCCAGCTTCCCTTTTGCTTTGGGAAAAGGGTAAGTCATGGTTTTCTCATTCCTTTTCAAAACCACTCAGTTTCTTCTGGACACCCTGTTACTATTCCTATTACTTATCCTATCCCTGATCCAGTCATGAAGAAGAGTGAAGTGAATGGCTTCAATTAGCACCAACAGAGCCAAAAAAACCTGGTCAGGGAGGAGGATAGTGCTTTGGAGGTTCTTCTCGTGCAGGCTGTGTCCACCTAATGAAAAGGGACCAATTCTTGTGTAACCTTGTTGATTGCCTTTGGCACTTTCCCATCTCCCAGTGAGCGGTGTCTTTTCCTCCATACCTAAAGATCAAGCAACAGTTTGTGTCAGAACACTTAATTATCCTTAAAATGAAAAATCATCCATCATCTCACTTTTGTAGATCTGGATGGATCTGGTCCCTCCAAACACCTTTCCCATGCTGCTTACTTCTTCACCCACCTTACCATGCCTCTGCAGTTTATGCTTCCTCCTTCTCAAGTTAACCAGCCCACACCATGACACAGGAAGCCAGCTCTGATTTCTGCTTACTTGCTGTAGAGGGTACAATTTGAGGTTATTTCAAGTCCAAGCCATTAATGACCGTAAAGGCAGTAATGCATGGTGACTTTGTGTGCTGAAAGACAATAAAAATGCTGTTGTACATCCCCAGGAAAAAAGCTGGTTTGTTCACGGCTTGGGTCAGTCAAGTCTTTCCTTTGTTTCCAGCTCTCTCATCAATGTGTCTTTCCTAATCATGATTAATACCTAGCTTTTAACATCTTTCTTCTCATATCATTCCCATTCCTCCCTAACAAAATACAGTATTCTCTATTGCATGAATATATCCTTTTTGCTTTGTTTAGTCTAGAAGTTCCTCAGGACAGAAATCATGTATCCTTCTGCCTCCTTTCTAAAAAAAAAATCACCAAATAATTATTTGCCACTTCAGTGCTCATGATAAGGAGCATTGACCACATCCATCTTCCCAAGTTACATCATCAGGTTGCTCATTCTAGGCAGAAATTTAAGCCTCCTGAAGCATAAAGATAAAATGCAAAAAAACCACCTTTACAGATTACATCAACTGGCAAATTGGAAGGACTTTAGGGCTTTCTCCTTGAAAAGATTTTTTCCCCCTAAACATATTTATTTGTATTCTCTGAGATAGTCTCTAAACTGTAGAGATCAAAGCAAGCTGGAAATCCAGCAGAGTTTTTAAGTGCATTAAAGGTAGCATGTTTCAAAGCCACGTTCCTGAACATTTAAGTTATGAGGAAGAAATGAAGTAGCAGGTGGTAATACATGTAAACACGATTGTTCTAATCTTCATAATTTTCAAGTTGTCAAAGCCTTATATCATGACACAATGTTTGACAAAGGACAAAAATAAAGGATGTTGTGTGCATGCACAGATACATAGAAGTGCATAAAACACAAGGACACCAGTCAGTTTTGTGGTTTTGCTTTCAGCCACATTTCTGATTTTGCGAGTCATTTACAGCAATAAGGTTGTGAATTTACAAGACTTACGTGGAACCTGGCAAATCTGAGCGTGGAGCGAGTGCTTCTTGGGAGGCCTGAGTACAAGAATGTGGTTATCTGTTGCACGTTTTTTCACTAAGGTAAAGAGTGTAAAATGTCATCCACTATAGACTAGTGGCATTTTGTGAACACTTTTGTATCGTGAAAAGATATAACCTGTCTTTAATGTTTCTCACTTAGCAACTGAAGCATTAGGGAAACAGTTTCAGGTGGTTTCAGAGAGTCAAAGTGAGACAAATGAGGTTATCTTTATTACTCCTGAAGAAATGAGAACATAGTAATGAGAGATGTACACCACATCTAATCCCTTTCCTACCATATCTTTCAGTGGATATTTTCTGATCAGTTCCAGCTGTAAACAGAAAACTACCTCACTCGAGATCCTGGGATGTAAACAAATAGTTGACCATTTCTGCCTCCTTCACGTTTCTCTAGAGCTTCTCAAAAAATGTCTTACTTGCTGCAAGTTATCATTGCATTGCTGCAGACAGTGGTGTTGACATACTTATACCCTGAAACTTCAGATTGCTCGTATTGATTTCTTTGGCCTTTGGATCAGAATTTGCTGATTTCAGATCTTTACTTTTTAGTATTGCTCTGCTTCAAATACCTTGATTTAGTTCATGGCAGCCTCATATACTATTACCATAGATTTTAATGCAGGCAAAGTGATTTATCAGTGGTAAGTAGAGCTTTTGTAGGAACCACTATTGAAGGCAGAGGGTAGTGGGGAGCAAATAAAGATAAACAGGTCCTATATGCTCCTGAAGAATACTTCCTGCTGATTCAAGGTTCTTTAAGAAAAAATGTCTGCAGCTCCTGAGCTCATTCCCCCTGTGGATTAATGATCCATAAGGGACTTTTTGTACCAAGGAGGAGTAAATCACCCCTCCTGCTTTTGGCAGGCAGGAATGCGACTAGGGAGATAAATGCTTTTGCATTTCTCTGAACCTTGCTATTGCTTCTCAGTAAAAGATTTTGCCTTCTGGAATTCATTAAAATCTGTGAGTCTCAGACAGAGACTCTTCTTCCTTCTCACATGTTTTGTGGGAGATGCTTAATCTCTGCATCCTAAGGACATAACCATCTGTGAGCTGGAAACAGAGCATTAGCCAAGCCCTTCTCTTCTTGAGGTACTTCCTCTTATTTCCTTTGCTTGTGATGAATGAAACCTTTCATCCCAACAGCATCTGACTTGTGTCAGAAGGTTCATGACTGACTGGAGCAATAATGGGATGACAGAGATGGATTTAACTGTTTAAATGCATCACTGCTAAATAAGTAAGAATCAGCTTTAAACATGGGGAGAAAACATGATGAGTTATGACTGCATGACACTGTTTATAAGATAAATGTATCCCAGACTTCTTTCCCTTCCTCCTCTCTATAACTTGCCTTTCCTTTAAGGAAAAGGACATGCCTTCTTTCACAGGCAGCTTCAAGCCTTCCCAGGCAGGAAGCATATCCTGTGTCCTATATTCTCCAGAGGCCCAGAGCAGAGCAGATGTGGGAAAGTGGCTTCCCTGTTGCTGCTTCCAGTGTGCTGTTTTTAACAGACCTAAATACCCAATAGCTGGATAATTCTACCTCCCTTTCAAATACCGCACAGCCTAGCCCCAGGACTTTGCAGACGCTAGCAGCTGCTGGATGTGGCCAGAGGGGAAAATAAAAGCTACTCCCTTTGGAGGTCTAGGTGCCTATTTCTGTCTGATATGAAATTGCAATAGTAACTGGGGGGTGCAGGAGGAAGGCACATGTCCTGTAATTAAAGCCTGTGTCTGTGATTCATTCCAGAGGAGAATGATGTATTTTCCTCAGGAAGACAGGCTTGGAAACTGTAACACCAAGCACATGTTGTTTTCCACATGAGTGATTTCCTTCACTGTTCATACCTGAGAAGAGGTTCTCAAATCCTAAGGGATCAATCCTCCCCGGCCATGCCCTGCTACCTGCAGCACACAGCAAGGTCCAGAACTCCTGAGTGGATGAGAGAAGACTGTCAGGGAGATGCTGATAAATGTGGATGTTCAACTTTGCATTTGATTTTGTTTGCCACTATTTGGAACATTAAGGTAGCAGCTTGCAGTCTGTGGGCATGAGCATTCGTATCCCTAAGAATATACTTCTCCCCCACATTCAACATAATCCTGGGTGAGGGGAGATCTCGCAAGAAATTGTAGAATCGTAGAATCGTAGAATAGATTGGGTTGGAAGGGACCTTAAAGATCATTTAGTTCCAACCCCCCTGCAATGGGCAGGGACACCTCTCACTAGATCAGGCAGCTAAAGGCCCCATCCAACCTGGCCTTGAACACCTCCAGGGACTGGGCATCCACAACTTCCCTGGGCAACCTGTTCCAGTGCCTCACCATTCTGACAGTGAAGAAATTCCTCCTTAATGTAAAACCAGTCCCTTGACAGGCACAAAGTCACGGCATACCAGCTGTGGCTGAGAGTTATATCATCTCTCCTGACTCCTAGGGCACATACATTTGTCTTTCCCAATCCCCATCTTTGCTGGGACATTTCCAATCCACCCTCTAGCTAAGGAATTTGGTACCAAATTTTCCTGTCCTTCATTTCACTCCCATTGCAAAATGAAGAGATGTTGCGGCATTGCTAGAGCTGTCTGTGTGTTTGACTTGGCTATCACCAGATGGTTGTTAGGTTACACCAGTCTTAAGAAAAAGACTTTATTATCTAGAGACACTGTCACCTCTGCTACAGTATCCATGAGAAGCTATTGCCAAGGTAGGTTTGATCCTGATGGTGCTGGGTGTTTTTGCCTAACCAAGACTTAAACTCTGTTTTCAGCTCTGCCCATGAAAGTACTATAGTGAGCATGGAGCTGATGGTCTGTCTTCCCTGTTAGAGCCAGTAGCAGATGCCTAATGGAGAGTTAAAGCACAGGACAACCATCCAGGGATCTGAGGCATGGGAAATTCTTAAGTCAGAATTAGTATTTCTGTGTTTAAAAGGTTGCCTTGGGGTATAAAAGCTTTCGCATTTACCAGAGTTTCTCATATGAAAGACTTTAACCTACTGCTCACATCTACATTTAGCACTTGGCAGGACTGAACCTTACCTCCCCTTCTTCCCTCTTCTTGAATGAGTTCCTTTGACTTGTAGTTGAAGGAATTCAGCCTTGGGAGCTCGGCATTTCTGAAAGCGTAGCTTGTGTCAAGGAGCAAGGCACTCCTCTTCCTTGTTCCCTCGGTAACCATAGAGCCTCCAGGAGCCACGAAGAAATGCATGTAGCCAGGACTTTATCCTTTTGTCCCTTCCAGAGCCAACTATGTGCAGTAGACAGTCCCACCGACAGTAAAGGCTTTTGCCTGAAGCTATCCATGCGACTAAATGCAGCACAAGGGTGCCAGCACGCCTAGCCCTTGTCTGGGAATGCGAGTAGGATAGGGAAAGTCTGCCTCTCCTTCTGCCCTCCTCATTCAGTGGAGCTACTACTTGTCAGACAAAAGTCTTCAGTGGAAGGCTTTAAGGACATCAATCCAGGCTGCTGTGTGTGGCCCTTCTTTATAAAGCATGCGCTTAATAGAACACTTCTTGCTTACTGTCTCCTAAAGGGACTCCCAAGAGCAAGGAGGCTGGAAAAACAACCCTTAGAGCTCCTGCCTTTGTGTTTAGGTCTTGCAGAGGTGGCAGAGGCACAGGGAAGAGCTAGTGGGAGTAGGAACTAAATTTGACAGATAGGACCTGTAATAGTATGGGCTTTTAGTTTTCCACTTCAAAGTCTTCCACTTCAGGCTTTCCACTTCTTTTACTTTTCCATTTATGCAGAGAGAACAAAAAAATGCAAGACGGGTGTGGGCTTTTCTCCACTCTGACTTGTAACAAATACATACTTGTGTACAAGCCTTGCCATGATATGAAGTACTGCAGAAGTCCCCCTGAAATAAACTGCAGCTCATGCATATCTTGGCTGTTCAAGTTTAATTGGAGTCTGTTCTGAGTGAACTCTACTTATGAGTTCACATTTTCCAGGACTGTGCTAGTACTATTGGTTTGTTCTTTTTTTTTTTTATTGTCTTTATACTAATAGGTGTTTCAGTGGGATAAATTGACCTTTGATACTGTTCCAAAGCATACTTCTCTGTAGGCAATTGCAAATAGTTTGGGTATGTTATGAAAGAGCTTTGAGAATTTTGCAGGCTCTCTCATGACTGCTTGAGACGGCAGATTTTTGCAGCCTGTTTGGCAGTTTCAGCTCATGAATTAAACTGGGAAGCTGGAAAACAGAGACGGTGGACAGAGTCTATATATGATGATCTTTCCAACGAATCCTTGGTTCTATCATATTTCTAGTACCCGTAAAATAGAGTTTTTTAAAGCTTTCACTACTGGCTGAGCTAAGCAGTTGGAATGCATGGGAGACCTACCACCAGCTTTAAAGGGAGAGGAAGCAGTTTAACAGAGAGAGTTTTTGCAAATCCCGCCTTGAATGTGTATCCCTGCATACTTAATTTTGTGTTGGAACAGTGCCCTGCTTTGATACAAATGTAAACCGGACAGCAGTGACTGCTGCTGCTGCTCTGCTGCGGAGCTTGATTGCTGCTGATTTGGCTATGGAAGAGCAGTATCCGCCAGGCAGGGAGGGAGATAGGAGTAACAGCGCTGCCCTAGGATCCCTGTTTTGACATCCTAGAGAGGGTCTTTACATGTTAAGGCATTCCAATGAATTCTTACACAGGAAATACCAAACCAAAATTTTTCCATGGCCTTCTAGAGCCACTATGTTTCAAAGAAATCATTTGAAAACAGAGTTTTCTGTTATGTTCCTACCAATCTATGAAGGAAATCTCCAGCTTAAACCAGTTGTTTTTCTCCTTGTCCTTCTCTTTTGGTGAATCTGTTTTTTTCTGACTGCAAATCTATAACGTGCCTCACCCACCTACAAGAACACTCCTGCTTTTTGCTTTCTCTGTACCTAGTAAACCCCTTCTTTTTAGCAGATCAACCTATAGTCAGACCTCATGGTGACTCAGATCAGTTTGGCATGAAGTAAATACCTTACAGCTCTTTCATTTTGGTGGACTGGTTTTCTGCTGGATCAGCTTGAAAGAAAAGGGGTTAGGAACAAGAATGCCCTTTTCTGCTGGAATGCAGCAGCCAGCTCAATTCATAGCAATACATTCTCAGCTTTCCTGCACGTATATTTCACACATTTTGGAAAGGACCAGCTCAAAAGCTTTACAGTAAGTCAAATATATGTTGATCAGAGAAGTGCTGTAGCAAGCATTTGTTGCTATTGAAAAGTGCTAGACCATATTTCTTTCCTTAATGAGACACATTAATCCTCCATTGAAATTGCCAGGACTGTCCAAGTTGAATCTGGCTTTAAAGATTTAAAATACAGTCCAAACTGTAAAAATGTAGCATTCTGACCAAGAAAAGAAGCTAAAAAAAAAATCTTAGCAATGTCCCTTTGGTTTTCTGCTTTGCTGTTTGGATCACTTAGGACATGTACTACAAGTTTTGAAATTATCACAAAAACAAACAAACAAACAAACAAAAGAGGTATATTTAAAACTCATTACCAAAATATTAATATTATCTAAGAGCTCACTACTACTTTTGGTTTTGGTCCAGTTTCCTATTGAGACTAGTTTTATGTGTTATTGCTGACTATGTCTGCTTGATCATCTGTTCATCCATCTATCACTTCCCATCAATAACTTTTGGATCCTCTGACCAGTTTCAACCAGATTTTAAAGAGAGGCAGAAGCCTCAGAAATTATCATCTTCCTACTTGTGTGAAAATCAACATTTGTACACAGAGAGCTGTTCAAGTGAACAGTAAGACAAAAAAGAACTCCTTATCAGGAGATTGAGTCCTTTTCTAGTTAAGAATGTAATAGCATTAAATTTTGGAAAAATAAGATTGCTTGTATAAAAATGACTGCAACTGAGCAGGCAAAAGCAGAGTGCAAGGCACTATTTAAGCACCTATACGAAACTATTCATGTTTTATTAAAAGGGAGAAACATTACTAATGAGTTGTTCATGAATCCCACAGCAATGTAAGTCCTGTGCTGAAACACTTCCATAATGTGGCTTCTGTGGAGATTTTCTCATGCTCAGTTCTGTTAATGCGTTCAGTATGCTATTTGCCAAATAATGCCCAACAATGTTCCAAAAAAAACCCTGACAAGTGAGGCATTCCCCATCACCACCCCTTTTTAACAATTATTGCACAATCTATCTAGGATTGCTCTGAGGAATAATTGAAGGTAAAACTGTTTTACTGAAATTGCTCAACTCAATTCAGATAGCTTGGACTGATACATAAAGGCTTATCAGATAATGAAATGGGCTTTTTCTTTCTAAGTAGAAAAGATATGCAAAAGAAAACTTCATATTCATTGCAGAATCCTTGGAAAATGAGAAATGTTTTTGCCCTGAGCTACTATTTGACTTGCAAGTTTTTAAGGTGTTTCAATATGGTTTATTTTCATTGTTTAATATGCTCAATATTTAAAGCATTTGGAAGATGGTTTCCACTTCAGATATCTCCATTAATAATGTTAATCTCATCAGTACTCCAGAAAAGATCTCTATGTCCCTAAAGAGCATATGCTAAATGTCCTGACATTTCTGCTTGCAATGCTTAGTAGATAGTGCCTTAGGCAAGCACCAGTGTATGAGCTGGATGTAGCCAAACACAATTCGTATCAAATAAGCTAGGGGATGGAGCATAAAGAGCTCCTTTTTCCAAGAATTGTCACCTATTGGACTGTTTTGCTACAAAATGTTAGTAGTGGGATTGAGACATATAGGAAGAAACCTACCCTTGTTGGGAAAATTATTATACTTTTCTAAAGCTAGTAGCCTGGTATTACGTTCTTTGAATTGTCAGGATAGAATCTTTGTGCATAACTGCATGCTTTCACCAAGTTCCAGGTCATTTCTAGAAGACATCTCCTGCGATTTGTTCCTGTCACCTGTAATTTAAGCACAAGTTCAGTCTTTTTTATGTGAAAATGATGAATAAATATTTATCACCCTTAATAGAATAAAGACCATGTTTCTTTCATATCAGTGTTCATTAAAACAAGTTTTCTGCCAGCAACAGAGCCAGTGAAACACTCTTGCTTTTGGATTTGTGTTTCTACCCTCTAAATCCCACTCCCAGCATACGCTGGCTGTCTTCCACAGTAGCAATCCTTATAACCATGTATGCAAGGGTTTGGGAAGGAATTCTCGTGTCCTCCAAGACATCTCAACCCTCATTGACCCTCATCATTGACTGTCAGCATTTTGACATCATGAGGTCATCATTGACCCTCAGCACAAGAAGGATGTNAAAGGTTCTGGCTTAAATTTTTATAGTTACATTTCTAACATGAAAAGTTTAGGTCAATGAGGTGTGTTTCTTTAATGCACTGTGTTTCAAGAATTACAAGTGTCAGTTACAGCTTGTCAGATGGTCTTTCACTATATCCATAGTCAGCTCCCTCAATTACCTGTGATCATTTGCCAATTAAGCCAGTGTCTATTTTTCATTTAGCTTTGATCTCAGTAAATGTGCAAACAGCTGTTTTGTTCCCATTTTGATTCAGCAAAAATGACTAGAGCTTGAAGTCGTTGGCTTTGGAGGAAAGTCAGGTAGAAATAATTTGGCAGATTCACTGGATATTTAGTGTTTCTTTCAAAACCTTCCCAATTAAAAAGCCCTTAAACTGAGTACACTATTGCAATGAAGAGGGGGGAAGGGGGAAACGACAGAACATATGCAGAAAAAATCCTTATCATGGACTGTACCTTATGGATTGATTCATACCCCATTTGTCACTCCTTCTTTAATGAAGCAATAACAGGTCAATTTATCTTCCCCAGCAAGATGTTGCACATTTGGAGCATAAGCTGACTTTGATGGTTATGGAAGAAAAATGTAAATGGTGACCTGGTTACATTAACATATCTCCATGGAAAAATAAGGAACTTTTTGTACTGATATGAGTCAGACAAAACAGAGCACAATTTGCAAGTCGCCACATGCAGTGATTTTTAAAACCATTAGAACTTCTTCCAGGTCTACACACTTCATGCACCCTTTGCATGATAAGAAGGCAATGTTTATTCTTCAGACATAAAAGAGTGCCATAGGAGTACAGTATGGCCATTATACTTAACCAGCAAGACAGCTACTGGATGGACCTTAGTGGCTAAACACAAGATAGCTACAGCATCCTTTTATAAGCTTCATTGCCCACTTGCTAAGGAGCTCCACAGCTAGTAGAGGCAGCTGCTTTTTCTCACTTCTTGTCTGCTCTGGGTTTCTTCTGCCCACCCTCAAACCTTCTCATCCTTCCTGATGTTATAAACAGCAGGTACCCATCTGAATTTCTCTTGTAATTTTTTTTTTTTTTTACTGTGTATATACATCAGTGTGACTACACAGGTTACATTAATTATGTTACCAGAGGAGGCATGCACCTACGATAAGCTCCCTTTCAAGTACTGTGCTGTATGGGAGCTTTGAGGTTGTAACATTGACAGTACTTCTAAGAGGAGATTGCCATTTTAATGCTCTTACTGCTTGCACTTTACTAATTGCTATTAGAATCAGTAGTTGGTATTCAGTCACCCTGAGCTAAGGAGCTAAAGTACTTTAATGTGTGTCGCTACTTAGTGCAAGTAAAAAAAAAAAAAAAAGAACGTGTTATTTGAAGTGAAAGGGGAATTAAGGGTTTTTTCAGTCCTTGGGGAGGATAAACAGAAAACTTTTATTTAACTAAAAAAAAAATCTGTATTTTCTTTAAATCATGTAATCCTTTAAAAGATACATTTCTTCTCTTTTGTAATTTTTAGCTAAAATTTTTATTTCAAAACATAAAATATCTGTTCAGTTTTAAAGTATCCTTGTTGGTTTTCACCTAAAAATAATTTCCAAAATGTCATAAACATTTTTTCCTTCTTATTAAAGGATATCATGATTATTTTTTGACAGCCGGACTTCTTTTCTGACTTTCCCTAAAACAAGTACAATTCAACATTTCAAAAGAAAGAAAAATTGTGAGTGGAACCATTACTCCCTCAGATACTGGAAAACATATTTCCTCTTGTTTATTTTATAACATTGTATAATGATATAAAAATATTTTGCTGACACTATCTATCAGAATAAAATGTAAACTGCTAAAATTATGTGGCAATCCTAATCTCATTAAAATAATTTCACAACGTCCTTTTATCCTCACTGCATTACACAGTGTGAGACGTCTTGAACAGACCTTTAATTTAATTGAATGGGGCTGGATTTTGCCTTCTCAGAATGAATGACAAAGTATAATACCTGCTAGCTAGGATAGCTAGAGGATTAGGCCCAGTGCATTTTAATTTTGTAGATATTTTTCATCTGCATGATTTACCTTACATTTGGATCACAGTCCATTTACTTACCCACAAGATCATGTAGTTGTTTTTATATGTCACCATTATTATCCTTATAATAATTTAGTATATAAATGGAAGCCAAATTAGTCTGTGTTCTATCCAAACTGACAGATGAGAAACTGTTCCTTAATTTTGAAAGAACAGCCTTGATGTATTTCATTATCTAATGGGAGATGGTGATGACTTTTTCAGCAAAATGTGTCAAAATGATGGGTTCACACTGATGACCCTTTGGGATAAGATATGCCAGCTCTGGCAGAGTAACACACACTTACTGGCAAATATTAGAATAGGTAATGACACTTTTTTTTAATCCAGAAAGGCCTCAGTGGAATGCATCTGATATGGTAACACAGGCCAGAGAGCAGCTTGAGCAATTAGAATATTTTTAACACGAACTTTTCAGAAGTTGTTCAGCCCATTTTTACACATGCATCGGCAGTGAACCAGTTCTAACTATAGCTTGTAAATTAAATCGCTACGCTAAGGTTAATAGATTAATGATTTTCTCATGACTGCAATGTGTTGGCAAGGCACAAACATAAACCAAAGGGCAAGAAGGACATACCACAGTTGCATAAACAATGGAGATGTTAAGACTTCATTATTTCTTCCATACTAAATGTAAAGTCTTGCATTAGTGAGGACAATGGGGACACATTAAGATCTGCTTTTACAGTCAAGAGGAATAGTGACTGTAGAAAAGTATACAAAGAAGAAAAAGACACCCTAGGAAATTAGTAGTTTTAAAAGACATTTAATATGCATCGTATTAAAAAAATAAAATTTTGCAAAAATTATATTACAGTACATTTTTTTAACAATTAAAAAAGCTTCCTGGTCAACTCTGCAATGCTTTCAGATGTTTATAACATTTTACTGAACCAAATCAAATACCTTACTATTGTCTTCAGTGGAAGCAATTAGATTAGTGCTAAGTATTTTTGAAACCCTGCCTAAATTCTTTATGTAAAAGCTAATCTTGGTTTAAAATTACAACTCTTTTTAAAATATGGCAAACTATGGTATGGTGTGGCAAGTCAAGTAACCCAAGCCAAAAAATAGACAATAATTTACTAGACTTAGCATTACTGATGACTCAATGTCCAGATAGAGATCCATGACAAGTAGTATCCCTCAGGGGTCCATACTGGGACAAGTGCTGTTTAAGATTTTCATTGATGATATAGACAGCAAGATCATGTGCACCCTCAGCAACTTTGCAGATGACAATAAGCAGAATGGTACAATTTTCACACCAGAAAGACAGGATGTTTTCCAGAGGAACCTGGATGAGCCGGAGAATTGGGCCACTGTGAATCTCATGCAGTTGAACAAAGCCAGGTGCAAGGTCCTACACCTGGATCAAGGTAATCCATGGTTTCAATACAAGATTGGAGACCGCATGATTGTGAGAAGCTCTGCTGAGAAAGACTTAGGGTGCTGGTTGGTGAGAAGCTTAACATGAGCCGGCAATGTGTTCTCGCAGCCCAGAAAGCCAATGGTATCCTGGGCTACATGAAAAGAAACTTGGCCATCTGGTCAAAGGAGGTAATTCTGCCTCTCTACTCGGCTCTTGTGAGACCCCACCTAGACTATTCTGTCCAGTTCTGGAATCCCCGACATATGAAGGATACGGAACTGTTGAAATGGGTCTAGAGGAGGGGTACAAAGATGATCCAAGAGCTGGAGCACCTCTGCTATGAGGAGAGGCTGAAAAAGTTGGGATTGTTCAGCCTGGAGAAGAGAAGAATCCAGCCAGACCTTATAGTGAGCTTCCAGTACCTGAAGGGAGTGTACAAGAAAGCTGTGGAGGGACTTTTCACAAAGGCAGATTGCAATAGGATGAGGGGGAATAGATTTAAATTGGAATGAGGAAGATTTAGAGTAGACATTAGGAAGAAATTCTTCATTGTGTGGGTGGTGAGATACTGGAACAGGTTGCCCAGGGAAGTTGTGGATGTCCTATCCCTAGACATATTCAGCGCCAGGCTGGATGGGACCTTGGGCAGCCTGATCTAGTGGGAGGCATCCCTGCCTATGGCAGGGGGGTTGGAATTATATGATCTTTAAGGTCCCTTCCAATCCAAACCATTCTATGATTCTATGATTCTATGATTCTATGAAACTGTATTTCATTAATCTCCTGTTATGCTTAAAATGCTCTTTCAAGTGTATGAATGTATGAAAATGAACGCAGAGGAAAAATCCTTCTCTGAATTGCATTTATATGTGGCCTGAATAATGAACCTGATGTTATTCAGTTTGAATATCTGCCTTGTTACTGGAAGTGCACAGATAGATAGTACTAATATTTAAGAGAAAACCAGTAAACATTTAATAGTTAAATTCTAAAGACACATTTTAGCCTACAGACTACTTACATCCAACTTCCTGCAACAACATGGTTAATATTTGCAGTGCTTCTACGAAGCACGTCCATACATACCTCCATTTCCTTACCTGGAAATGTCCCACTAACAGCACTGTTTTTCAGAATGTGATTAGTTGAGCTGGTTAAAGATGAAATCTTACAGTGCATTTCTTCATCTGCACACCTAAGCCCTAAGAAGGAAACCACAGCCCTAAAGAGCTCAGCTCATCATTCACAGGTTTTGAATGAATCTCAGACACTTCTTATGTAAAGAACAGGCACATCAAGAGGGAAAAGAGGTTGGCCAAGAAAGCACTTAGAGACTCACTTGAGTGTAATTTAGAAGCCAAGGCTTCGTCTGAGATTGTAACCACAAGCAGGCAGCAATGGAGCATTATGATAAGGGATGGCTTATGCTGCTAAGAATCAAAAGCACAAGCTTGTGGGTAGGAAAATCCTGGAAGTCAGTAGCAGGAGCAGTGATGCCTTACTGGTGGTGGGTGGCTTTGAAAGCTGTGTTGTAAAAACTGCTTATCACATACAGATATCTCTATACTCAGTCAGATTGAATCACAGACTCCAAAACAGCAGTATCACCCACAGCTGCAAGGAAATCCTGGCAATGTAAGCTGTACTCTTGGGCTTTTCTTTCTGTATTCAGCACCACTTGGCAGTTAGCTCTTGATCAGCTTTAGTTTGGCATTTTATCACAGGAAATGAGAGAAACTGAGAAATTTGGGACAAGGTCTATGTTATCCCATCAAATTGCCCTTGTGGATTGCACAGCAGATATTTGGTAGTTTGCTGCAGTAGATCTGTCCTGTAGGATAATGTACACAAATGGGGATCCCTTTGCAGGGACAGTTTTCATTTCACGCCTCTTTTCCTGCCTTTTTGTCTAACAAGTTCTGCAAGTAGCAGGATTTAAAATCTGTGCTTCCGATTCTGGATGGGAGAAAGTATTTTGAGAACAAATATGTTCCTTACCATCACCATGTAAGTTGAAAGGCTTGTCAGTTAGGATGTCTTGATGGTAACACTTCTAAAGTAGTGCACTGGCAAGTCTTACATCTTTATCAGGATTCTCACAATACTTCATGTTTTCCTTAAAGACCTGTTTCCTGATTATACAAAATCATGCCAACATTTCAGTTTTCATCTACAAAGCACATTTGTCTTTAATATTGTAGAGAAGGTCTGGAAAGTAAGACTCAGATGAAGCTCAGATATGAAAGAAAGGACAAATGAAAAAGTGCATGGTGAGGCACTGGAACAGGTTGTCTAGAGAAGTCAGATACCCTGACCCTGGAGGTGTTTAAGGCCGGGCTGGATGAGGCTTTCAGAAACTTGATCTAGTGGAAGATGTTCCCACCTATGGCAGAGGATTTGGAAATGGATGATCTTTAAAATCCCTTCCAACTCAAACCATTCTATAATTCTATCACTATTTTAAAACCAGTGTCATAAATTCTGAGCAGGAAGTTACTTATGTCTTTTAGCAATTCAAAGTTGTAATTTCAAGTACAATAAAACCCCATGGCAACTGTCAGGAGAAGTACAGAGCAAAACAGGTAGAGTGCTGAGCCTTGAACAGACATTTTCACTGCTGGGCCTGCCTCTTTCAAACAAGTTTTCCTCAGCCAAAATGGAATGGCTTCAGCGTAAATTAGGAAAAACTATCAAAATTAATAAAAGTCAAGTTTTATTGAAAAATCACACTTAGAGGAGGTGGTTTAAGAAATTTACTGACAAATTTAGCAGGAAAAACTCACCACTGTCTGTATTAACATAAAAGATAGTTATACTGGCTTTTAACCTTTGAAGTGCAAGGCTAAAGATATGCTTACAGTATTTAAACCAGTATTCCTGGGCCTTTCCGAGGCTGCTACCTTCTCAGCATGATTTTATTGATGAGAATGACACAGGTAGAAATTGTCATTCTAATGCAAAATTCCTTATCTATAACTTCATAGGTAAAACTAGAACTTGATTAATTTCAGGTCATGCCACAAAGACATTTCTTTGCCTTCATTCTAGCTCTTAACATACTTTCCAAAACCAGGCAATTTGATTTGTGTGTGCTATTCTTGATGTATCCAACTCATTCTGATGGCCAAAGATATTATGAAAAACAAGTTTTCCCACAATCTTTTGATTCTTGCTTATCATGGTAACCAATAGCACCAACCAACAATACTTTCAGGATCAGATTGTAGCTGTTGATAAGGGCCAGTGTAACAGTGAGAGGAAATTTTGCAATGACAATTTAGCAAAATATGTCCTTGAAATTGTGGAAAATAATGAAAAGATGTGCAACAGTGGTTACTTAAACACAGACCTCTGAGTGCTCTGCACACAAAGAAATGCAGAATAAAGAAGGTAGAAGAAGGCCAAAGCCTACAGACATTTCTCAGCTGGAAATTCCTTCAGTAAATTGGATATCTTTTCTGCCTCGGAAAGTGAAGATTTATTTCTGCAGTGATGCAATGAATTTCTCACATAGACTGAGCTGAAGTTAAACAGAACATGCTGAGGCTCCTGGCCAAACATATATTTCTGTCTGATAGTGACTGTTGTCTCACCCTTACTCTAGGAAGATGGCTTCATTTCATGAATACATGCTTTGCATTTTCCTCAGTCATGTTTCATGAAGGCTGATACTGCTTGAATTTTGAATGACACTGATACCTTCTTCCTGTCTAGCAATATTGTGATATTGCCATGAATCACATAGATATTTTTAGACAAAGTGAAATTTCAAGGACGGTGAGACAGGCATTGAGGGTCTCTCTCCCCCCCCTCTATCTTCCTTGTTCTGAAAATTATCTGGGGAGAAAGGTCCAGAATTTTCTGGTCATTGGTGGTAGCTGCAGTGCCCTGGCCCTCCAAGTGACACAGCAAAAGGCCAGCTGAGAGGACAACAGCACTTTCTGTGGTAAAAAGTTGACACACTGAGAAGTCTGACTCTCATGCTTGAAGTAAAATGGGAACTGTGGAGAATTAAACCACATCATAATTGCCAAATGGCACAGCGTCATCAGCATAGATCAGTGCCAGCTATGTGGTAGCTCAAGATGGGTCCAGCCTTATTCTGAAAACTCAGAAAGTACAGGATGGAAATGAAAACTTTTCTGCAAAGTGATGATACTGTAATCCATTATCAAAAAGCACTTTGATGGCAAGTACTAGAGATAAGACACCTGCTTGTTATCTGAACCTGAGAGGCACCTGGGAATGACAGAAAAGAGCAAAGAGTTTCTTGCATACCTTTTTATAATTAAAAGGATGATGATTTGATCTGGAGTTAATGTTTGGAAGCAAGCTGTGTGGCTAGGGAAGCACTTTAGAATTCACACCTTGAAGTATTTGATTGCTGTAGAGGAGCCTGCTTTTTTGGCATGCAGCGTATATTTAGCATAGAAAGAGATACAGGACAGTTTGACCTTGAAGCAATTAATCTCTTCTTAGGCACATGGGTTTTGAATGGACGTAGACATAATTAGAGTTTTTAAATTACACAAGGTGTGCTCAGTCTTTCCATCAGTATATAGCTGGAAGAAAATATGGGAAGTATTTCTGGGCGAGAGGAAAAGACTCCTGCTTTCCAGAACAAGCATGTCCCATGTTTGGGAAGAGAGGTGTCCTTTTAATCTCAGCTCTCCTCTGTTTATTGCTGTTTGATATAAGAGACAGGACATGAGTAAGGAGAAAACTGCTGATAGTGTCTTATCCTTGTATCATCTATCACAGATTTAGCAAAAGAAAAGCCAGATATCCATTACATTTACCAAAATGAAATGAAAAAAAAAAACAAAAGGCCTCACATAAAGCTATTTTCCTTTTTTTTGGAAACCAATATAATTTACAGTTGTATAAATAACATTATAATAAAGAAAGGAGTTTCCTGCCATAAACCTAGTATGGAAAAACTCCAGGAGTTCATCACCTTCTCAGACATCCACATAATTCAGGACTAAGTTTGCTCATACCAATAGCATGAAATAAGGAGCAGAAAAGAAGACCCAAAACTGTGCCCTGATCAACTACAGAGAAGGTAGCGGAAAAATTCTTGTCTATATGAATTTACTTTCACTGAAGGTCTATATCAGATAATAAGGAGACAAAAGTCCACACTGTTTTGAATTTTGGGGGAGGTGGTAGATTTGTCTCTCCCCTTTAAAATGCATTAGTTATTCATTAGTTGGTTTAGATATTTTTAGTAAGTGCTATAATTAAGATCAAAATTCAAATTCTATCTGCCATTTGAGCAGCTTGTAACTTTTCAGAGAAATTTCTTACTTCTTAAAAGGACTTGAAGGTACTTCTCTTTTGCATTTAAATTGCAAAGTTATCTTTTTTTTAATTTATAATCCAGTAAAGAATGTAATTTGATTTATCAGCGCTGAATTCAGACTTATTCTAAGTGACAACTGTGTTTTATACCATGTACATATCACAGGCCTCCCTTGATTCCCAATGTAGGCTTAAAAGAAAACAAATGCTAAGATTAAAAACAGGATATTGCAGATAAATATATACTAATTGAAATCGATAGAGCCAGATTAATTTGCATCAAATAAAGATCCAGACAAGACTCTGAAGAGCCATAAATGGGAAAATAAATTGGCACTAACACTTTTTTCCCCAGAACTGGCTTTCTGAGAGTAATCACAGTACCTTAACACTCTTAATTTAATCATTCACTGGAGGATGTTACAGGTAACTGCTCATAATAAACAGTAGGTGTTTCCCTGAGGGCCATGATAGCTTGCATAATGTGCTAGATATTTATTTTCCAGTGTTATGGTGACAGAAAGCTGTTACAGTACACCTAATTCTAATGAGATGTTTCATAAATGTCTTTTGCTAACAAGAGATCTTGTTTAAGTTCTGAGTTTCAGAGGTTAAAATAATACACCACCACCTAGTCTAGTCATTGCTGTTACATATGATCCAATTCCTTTTTCTTTAACTAACTTTTGTATGTTTTAATCTATTTATAGAGGGAGACATCGAGAGCCCCACAGCTGGAACAGATGTGGCTGTTATTGGAGGTAAGTAGTAGACCATAGAAAGCGGCACCATCAGAATTAAAACAGCAGGTTGGTTGATGCCTTGCATTTTTGCAAAACCCTTACTTTGCTGACAAGACAACAGGAGCATCACAATTAGTGTTAATTAGGCCAGTGGGAAATCTGCTCCCAGAGGGGATATTGGCAAGATAATGAGATGAGATAATGAGCATAAACCATACAGTGAGGAGTACCACCCCCATCCATTTCCTCATTTTAAGACAAAATACCTAACAGTCCAGCAGCAAAGTCAGCCTCTGATATTCTTCATTGTTCATCAGGCCAAGATTGTAATTTAAGACAAAAAATAGTGTATCACCTTTGATTTGAGCCATGCTAGCTTGTACCAGCTGACCCTTTATTTTTACAGAACATACCACGATACATTTTCTGGTATTCCATTAAAGGTCTCTCATGCATTTAAACTAAATACAGTTGTCAGGATAAATGAAAAAAGCTATGTTCACAGAGGGAACCTGTCTTTTTATTTTTATTGTGTTTGTTCATTTCCACGCTAACACTCTAATTTCAGTCATTCACAAGGGGGTATACCAATCATTAGTGCAAATTGGTGAGGTTCTGCTATATTTCCCTTAGGTCCCATCTCCTGTAACTTTAATTTCAGCTTTCTATGAACAAGTAGCAGTAAATTGATTTGTACTTAGTCCCTTAAGCTTATTAATATTGTGCTACATCCAAATCCTATTAAAGCCTCTTGTGACAAGGGATACCAGTGAGGTCCTAAAAGCTGATGAAGCCCCCACTGCAACTATGATATTATTCTAAGCCTAAAGTTCTTTGTATAAGCAATTTAATTTCTGCTAGCAGTAACTTTACTTTCCAGAACCAGGCACTGTAAAACCTGTGGGATAACATTGCAGGCATATTTTTAAAGACAGACTTATCATTTTTACTTACCCTGTTAATGTTCTGTCTGTTTCCCTGTTCTCATGCCAATAAGGTATCAACACTCAGTTTACTGAAGCTGAGAAATCTAAAGCTTTGAAGATACCCACTCCTGTTACAAATCTAAAACACAGGAAACAGAAGAAGGATACTGTCTACATACCCCACCTTATGTCTACAGAATATCAGGCATTTACAGGAACAATTCATCTGACCAACCATAGCAATTAATTTCTAGAAGAGGAATCACACACCCTGTCCACTATTGGCAGCAGATCAAATAATCATAGAACCATATTATATAATATCAGGTGGAAAGGACTGCAAGGCTCATCTGTTCCAACCTTTCTTGGCAAAAGCACACTTTTGACAAGATACCCCAGCACCCTGTCCAACCCAATGTTTAAAGTGTCCAAAGTTGGGGAAAGCCCAAGAGGAGTAACTAAGATGAAGCCTTCTGAACCGTAGATGTTTACAATGAGTCAGATTAATTCCTACCTATTGCATCCTCACAGCAGCTTCACACTCCACATATGGAATTTTCCTAGGAATGTCCTGTACATTATATTGTGTATTTCTTTAATTTGTTATTCACTCACAGAGTCATATGAATATAGTATTAGTTCAATATTGTGTGTTTGTATAGAATCACAGCTAAGAGTTTAAAAGCACATCCCCGTTGTATCTAAAAAATGTTAAAAAACAATCAGACAAGTTCAGTAAACTTCAAAATGCTTCATTTATTTTCACAACTCTCAAGTGAACAATTTCATTGGAGGGAAAGTGATAGAGCTTGTAATTTTTTAACAATGAGCTTGTCATGCGTGACTCTCTTTTATGGATGTCTACCTTTTATGGAAGAAAAGGAAAAAAAGGAAAAGTATCTGGGAAGCGAGGACACACAGTGTTCTCTGGACAGCTACCCATGGACTTTAGACCTACTTTCATTTGCTAGAAATGCTTCCATTCACCATTTAGTCCTATGCACATTTAGGTTACCTGCAGAAATTTCTGTCTAGTCAACACATCGCTAGTAATTAGCCTTCATCCAGGAGAAAGGGAAGATCTACACAGAATCCTTTTCTCTTCCCAGATGTCACTTCCACATTCGTTACAATCAGACTTTCTTAATTAGAACACAGCATGAAATGGCAGCTTGCAAATACAGAGCAATACTGCAATCCTATGACTCCTGCTATTTGTTGAATGTCTCCTAAGAAATACTCATTGCCCTGAACTCCTGAAATTGAGTACAGTCATGGAGGCAGAACTAGGTTGCCTCCCATTCCCCTGGGTTTATGGTACCAGAAGGATGAAAGAACCTATGGGTTTTCCTTTATATTCTCTCAATTCTTCTTATTTTGTAATGAACCTTAAGCTCCAATTAGTTCAACCAAATCAAACCATTGAATGAGACCTAGACCTGCATTCCTGCAGTATCTATACCAAATCTTGTTTTTTGCAATGTCAGACCATTGTGACTCTGGCCACTGCAACATGCAAACAACTTATGATACACAGAATTTTCCCTATCAAGTAATTCAAGTTACAGTGTCTGGCTGTGAGATACTACTTGCATTTTATTACTGGCAATACATTTAACCAGTGTCTTTCCTCTAGGTGTGATTGCTGCAGTGGCATTTGTCCTCATTTGCCTGCTGGTGGTGATGATCCGGTACATGTACAGGCATAAGGGCACCTACCACACCAATGAGGCAAAAGGAACTGAGTTTGCCGAAAGTGCAGATGCTGCTTTGAAAAATGATCCCGCTCTCCAGGAAGCAGTGGATGAGAGCAAAAAGGAATATTTCATCTGAGAGGCAAGGATTTTCATGGAGACTTCCCAAAGGGAATCAATCAGAAATGCTACATCAACAGAGGAGCTAAGAGATGGATAGTATTAGGATACAGGCAAGCATCCTAATTGAAAAGTATTTCTTTAGCTTTTTTTGTCACTGGGATATTTCTTTTCCTCTGCCAGTGAAGAACTGAATGCCAGATACTTGCCTGTTGATTTTATTAGCAACACAGCTGGTCACAGTTGAAATCAATATCTCACAAGAAGAAACAAAATCGCAGTATGAGTGATACACCAAAACGAGATAAAGATAGCAAATGTCAAGCCTTGACATTTGTTGAAAATAACAGATGCCAATGGAAAACATCCTCTTAGAGTTAATGATGCATCCTATGCTGATATGATACAGAACTACCTGAAATTGAATTTCAAATGGTCACAGAACAAATATTAAACTAGATGAAGCTAATGTAGCTGGAACTAAAATAGCCTTGTATCCAAGATATCTCCCCCCTCCCCTTAAATGGGCAATTTTGTTGGCACAGGGGAATTTGGTTTGTTTGCTTGGGGATTTAGATTGGGAATATTTTTTTAATTGTTTGAATTTTAAATATAAAAAAGTCAGACACTTAAAAGAAGTGAAACTGTTAAAAACATGGAAAATGTAAGAATGAAGGTTTTATTTCTAACTTACTTTGCATGGCAACTTGAGAACTGTAAATTGTTGGAATTTACAATATTGTGTATAATAGTCAGTAGATTTACAAATATGATTCAAAATAGTTGGTAGGTTCCCTGCATGCAAGCATAAATAGATAGATTTTAAAAGGTAAAGCATCTTGGTTTGAATGGGCCTTTTGAAAAAATAGGGCTCAACTTGATTTTTTCAAGTAAGATATTTTTGCCTGAATATTTATTTATTTATTTTGCATTGGAAAATTCTCTTGAATGCCTGCCAGAAGGATTTTTGGTTTTTACAAGGAGAGGAATTCAGTTTTGGTGCAGATACTAATAAAACTTTTACAAATGCAGCTGTAAGACTGCCAGTATGAAAAAGGTTGCTCATCTGCATCCCTCCTGGCTTGTATTTATGTCTCCCTCTCTGTGGCCTCTGTATAGCTTTCATATTGTGCTAGGTAAGAGAATTGCACCAATCATCAATGCTTTCTTATAAATAAATAAATAGATTATTCATGCTGGGTCAAATGAAAAGATCTTATTCCTCACCAAAGAATCAACGGTGATGAGTTTCTTTACTCTAGTAAGCTGGTTTCCTAATTGAAGCCTATAGTTAGCTCCAGAAATAGAACAGTTGTTCTCTACACCTGCTCATCCTCAGCTGCAATGGTGCCCTGGACTACTGAAGATAGAGGGGGAGAAACACACAGTAAGAAATGACACTGATGAGGTCTGCTCAACTCAGTATGTTTTTCCCTGTGTTTTATATATATGTCTGTAGTCACACAAACACAAATGTGTGTGTGCATATACATATATATGTGCGTGTCATCTACAACTGTCCTTTCAAGACATTGTTGCTGATCACTTGCGGTGACTTCTTGGCACCAAAGCTTGGAAAACTCTTGGACTCTAGTATTGATTATCAACATTGGCCACAAAAATGCTGTTGGAGAAGACAGATCTGAACAAGAAAAGACTCAGAGTGAAGAAATGAGTTATTTTTATCTTTTTAATCACAATCTCTTTTCTCAGAAGCTGAAGGAAATGGACTCTGAATTAGTTTTATGAATATAAATAGCTTTGATATTGAATCTTAAATACCTATGCATTGCATTTTAACCAAAGAATATCAAAATCATGCCAAATTTACTAAATGGTAAAGAGATATTTGTAACACACCATTGCAGGACTGCATTGTATTCACTGACTAGTGCAGTATAAAATGCACAAAACCCAACACTAGAAGAGCTCAAATATTTTGATATTATGCACCTGACTGTTTAATTCTAAGATACATTACTATTTTCATGGTTTTGCTACTTTTGAAAAAGGAACTGGTTTTATTTTTCTAGGGCAAATGTTGGAGAAATTCTCTAATTTTAGCTGTAAGACTGAGTTTGTAAAACTGTGGACTCTTGACCCTCTAGTTCAATAAAAATGTAAACGCTTCTTCTGAGGAGAGGGTACATGGAATGACTTGAGCTCTGCTGCATTTCTCACATGAAGAATGGGAACACAAAAAAAACTTTCCTCCTGTGCCAGCAAGACCTATAGAGGCCCACCAGCCTTTTGTCCTTTTTCATATATTCAGGCCACGTAATGTAAGTTTGGCTGTTAAGGAAAATTAACTTTAGAGGAAGGTGTGAGGTACATGGGGAATAAATTCCTGCTTTCCTGTCCAGTCATGAAATTCTGTTTATTTTTTGTAATTTGACCTTGCAAATTATAATTAGAAAACTATGTCATACCCAATACATAGAAGAACCTGAATTAGTGTCTCTTTTGGGGTATGTGTGAGTTTTTCAATTATGAGGTGGACTGAGGCAGACCAGCTGTCCATGTTGGAACTACAGAGGGCAGAAATTCTGGTAGTACAGCATTTCAGTGGAGCTCAGCCAATTCTTAGCTGAACAGTCAACATCAGACTTTGTGTCATTTATTTCCCTAAATCTGAACTGAATGGAACTACTGCTCTTTGACTATATTCTTTCTTTGTAGCTTAATTATATCTATCCCATTTTCCCCATTTATCTAGGCTGACAGTTCAAGCATACAGCAACAGCTTCCCCATTGGTAATGACATGCTTTGAATATTTGCAGAGTAGTGATTCTGGCAAGAGCTGCGCTTTCAGTTAGTTTATTTTTCACAGTGTTCTTTTGGGTTCCAGGGTTTTGTATGTTTAGTAATGACTCAAGCACATTGAACAGAGGGAATAGATTGTTTATGGAGTCTTTTTCTGCTTATTCAGTATTTTTCAGGATAAATTTTGCTTTGTATTGAAGAAGCTCATGACATCTGATCACTGGTAGATGCTAACAGGCTGATCCTGCTATTTCGTACTCATGCTGTCTTGAGTCATTCAATTAATGCATTACAAACTTCCTCTAACTTCTAGGACTAATTAGCAAAACATCCTTCTACAAGAAACATGCTGTGCTAAAACAAACATTATGTACCGCACTGAGATGTCTCTGTTGGCACACATAGCTTTTCATCACTGATGATTAAATGATTTTTGCAATTTGCTTCCTGAATAGGGGAATTAAGAAAACTTAATTTTATCCCAGGTCCCTCCACTGTTATGCCCTGTTTTCTGGAGCAATCTGGTGCCCCATCTCCCCAGTCATGACTGGTATTCTTGTTTGCTTCTGGATACCTACAGCCTTCTCTATGGCAAAGGATTGGCCACTTACTTAAGTATTTATTTATTTATTTGTTTGTTTATTTCTGTCAGTGAAGAGACTGTCTCTGTCTGCTGCCCAAGAATCAATTTTCACATAGGCTTTAGGTTTGGACTTCCAATCCTATATCAAATTTGATCAAACCTGACAAACCTGTCCTAAGACTGATTTACAGAATGATCACATAGGCCACATAGTCACAGAAAACAACTCTAGAAATAGTACAGCAAGCTCTCTAGTTAGTTAAATTTAGTGCTGTAGACCTCTAGTGTTCAGTAAACAAGGGAGCAGAATGACAATTTAATGCCCTGTGAAAGTTTGTTGGATCCTACTTTGCACAGAAGGTCACAGGCTTATGTTTAGATATATAATAAATATTTCAATGATGTACAGGAAAGCTGTGCATTAAAGTGACCAATATTTGATGGAGTTGGAAGAGAAAAGATATGCATGATCTTGTAGTAACACAAGACATTTTTTAAAGATATATGGAAATGAAAAGAGGTAAATATAATATTTCTGATTACGTTGGTGAGCTTTAAGAGTGGGTCCATGGAGCTTTCAAATTCTTACACTGAAAAGAAATCATTGTTTTTAAAGAGAAATTAATTTCCTTTTAAAACATCTCTTATTGCCAAGCTCTGAAAACAGTCTTCACAGATTCAGTATTCTACAACTCTGCTTTAACATCTGGAACTCAATTTCCTCTGACTTTTGGAGCAGACCTGTACAGTCCTCTCTTGCACAAAAATGACTTCTTGCTGATGTCAGTCCCTGCAGCAGCTTTACAGCTCAGCAGGTGATTCTGTCCAAAAGCTGTCAGCCCCAAATTTGCACCCATTACCTGGTACACATGCTTTCTAGGGCTCAGCCTCTATCATTCCATATTTTCCTGAGGTTCAGGAATGTGCTATTGCATATTAATGCAGTCCTGAGGAGTATGTAATGAGCCACTAGTCGAAGTAACTGCTTATATATGCTTTTTTCGTTTTAGAACAACAGGACCAAATCACTTTGGGGGGACTATTAAAAATAGAATCATCAGATTCCTCAGAAGGTTGACATTGATTTTTCTCTAAAATCAAATCTAGGGATCATTGGGGGAACACCAGGAGAGGAAAATAATAACGACTGTTCCCTTTCAGCAATGAATCAGACAAGGTGCTGAAACATTTATAGCTGCAGGGTAAGTAGGGTAGCACAGCTAGCTACAGCCTGTGAGAATTCCTCATAGAGTCCAGGAAACACTGAGGCAAGATGTATTTCAGTAAAAAGATACAGAGTGGAGAAGGTAATTAGGTGCCAATAGAGATGGAAAGCAGGTTTTCATCAAACTAAACAAATATTCCTATTTGGAGAAATCAAACTGCATTTGCTGATGTAACTGCTGACAAAAAATATTAATTATATCAGGTGTTTGAATTCCTCGCATATGCCAGTCAAATCAAAAAATACTGGTAAATATACACTAAAAGACTACTCGTGTTAAATGCATTAAAAGTTGTTTATCACGCTTTCAAAAATCTCTCAGTTCTTCACATAAGAAAGCTTTGAGTGTTTAGAAAATGCAGAAGCTTCACAGGAGCAGTTCATATAAGACAGAAAAATAAAAAACTTCTCAACAAGCTATCAACACACATCTGATTTATGGAAATTCATGTAGTTAATAAAGGCAGCTAACAACATCAAAACATAATTTGAGTAAAAATTTCCATGATATTACAAAGAAACTAAATGTTTTTAGTAGCAGAATTCCTCTCGTCTTGCTAAGAAGGTAATATTGTCGGTGACTGGAAATAAGGAGTCTTTATTCTACTCAACTGATCCCTGTGTGGTGAGATAAAATCCCACTGACATCAGCAGGACAAGAATTTCACTATTATTTATCCTTCCTGCAAAAATTGTTTTCCCACCCATATTAGAAAGAAACACACTAAATTAAAGTAGAAATCTTTATAAGGGCTGATCTTTCAGCTTAACCTCATCTTCTTACACCATTTTTCTGTTGTTTCAAACTATATATATGATGGGAATTATCTGACATGTTCTATTAAAATCTATTTGAATTGCAGCATTGCTATGACATGCATATAGAACACGGTGTTCAAACCTTACTGTTGATTGTATGCTAAGGCTGATGGTAATGTTTGTATTTACCAAAGCTATTAATACACCGCTGATGTAGATCTACTATATTTTGAATTTAAGAAAAAAAAAAAACCTAAAAAAAGAAAGAACAAACTTTACAATTAAAGTTGTAGTTTTCAGCATTTAAAAGATTGTTCTCATATTTCTGTTCTCTTTTAAAATATCGTGACCTTTGAGAATACCAGTTATATTGTTTTCGTGAAAACATAGATCAAAAAGGAATAGTTAGCTGGAACTTTTCTCAATAGAAGATACAAACCCTGAAAGTTTCACTGCTAGTATTGGGATTAACAAAACAAGAGAAGATTTTGATAGATCTAAGAAGGAGTCAAACTTAACAAATCAAAAAAAAATCAATCTAAAGGAGTCCTGTGGATGCCAATGTGGACCTGTACACTTATTATCTATTGCACAGTATTCTTAAAAGTTCCAGCAGGTTTACGAACATCCAATGGGTTTACAAGCCCATCTCATGGATGGGCTACCTTCAACACAACAGTACCTAATGTGAATAGTACTTCGTTCTTCATGCTTTCCATACAATTTCTCTTGTATGCCTAGTATAAAATGTATTGTAATCTTACTTCTGCCATCTCTTTTTTTCAATCATTGCTGTCAATTAAAAAGAAAAAAAAGTTGGTCTTTAAGTGATATATTATTGGGTCAGAAAAATGTCTCAAATTAGTGAAAACTGGAGGGTTACAGAAGTGCACCATGTGAGTTTTAGTGTCCATAAGTGGATAAGTTGTGTTAAGAACAGCTCTTCCAATGGGCCTTTCATGTGCTGTGGAACGTTGATGTATGAAACTGTTTAGAGGCCAGCATAGCCAAATGGTTCATTAGCAATGCTCTTGCTGGATTGACAGGCAGAGGCGTAAGTCTGCCGAGGGCTGCATGCTGCATCTTCCAGTATTAGCAAGCTTATAATGGAAATTTGACCTTGACTTCATACCATATCTGACCATGGGATTCAGTGTTATTGGAAGTGCTTCAGCATGTAATTGCATGGAGATTGACCATAGACTCTTTGCCAAGAAATAATGCAAGTGTTTGGAATCACATTCAGCCTTTACAGGTGACCAATAGTTGATAAGCTTACAGCAAAAACAAGGAGTTAAATAAAGGAAAAAATACCAAATAAAGGGGAGTATATAAAAAGAATTGTTCTTAGCAATATGTGTCATTGCATAGCAACATCCTACACATGCATATAGGATATTTTGGCTACTGAGAAAGAAAAGGGTCCAGGCCTTGCAGTAATGGACCTGCCTCCCAGGAAAGATTTTGATTAACTTTCCCTTTCACTTTAAAGAAAAAGACATTAATACCTAAACTTTTTGCCCTAGAAAGGGCTGCATATAGACAGATTTTCTAATATCCAATGTTTGGTTAATGAGCAGGAAAACAGAGTGGTCCCTCGGTTTCCAGTATCTTGGAAAGAAAGTGTTTACTCTCCCTGAGGGATTACTAGCAGATTCACTTGAAAGCCCTTCTCAGAGTGACATATGGATATGATGATAAAATGCAACTCAATACCACATTCCTGGTTACTGGAACAATCATCTTTATTCATTCTAACACCGAATGGAGTGATCAATAGCATTTTTAAAAGGCCCACTCTAAGTCATACTTAAATCAAATAAGATTTTGTATTGTATTTCAATTAAATTACACTTTCTGTGGTTCTTTACTGTCAATTTCTGCTTTCTTCTCCATTCATAAATTTTTGTTTCAAAGATGCACATGTGGCCCTCAGGGCTCTCCATACCTTTTCTATTGCTCCTGTAATGTTATGCATAAATACAGTGTTGTGCTCAGAAATTCTTCCATAGAGCTGAAATGTCTGTGTTGCCTTCTGTTCAGCAGAAGCACAACTTACCAACCAGAACAGACATTGAAGAATCAGATTTATTATTACACCTCTACTTTTCTAGTAAAGGGATAAATGCTGTTGTTCCATGAAAGGAGCTTGGGACTAAGAGAATGATGCTTCTGACACTGGGGCATAAGAAAGCAGAGTGAAAAATGAAAGTCACAGCATAGATTCAGGAACAAGTTGATTCTCCTAAGCTGAAATGTGCTGAACGCTTGCCAAAAGTTAAACCACCAGAACTAGACATGAAGACTTCTGCTGAGAATTATTTTTCTTAGTCTTCTCATTCAATACCCCTCTCCCCTTTTTTCCCCAACAAAAATCACCTGGCAGCTGTATTTAAGATTAACCAAATCTCTCATCTCTGTAGCTTCACTGACTACAATGAAAAGTTAATTACAGGTCGAAGGAGAAGACCACGTAATTCAGGCTCAGATTACTTTAAATCTTAACTGACTTATTACATGGACTTTCAAAGTCTTCCCAATTTTTTCATTTTGCTATAGCTCTCCCGTCCAGTTTTTGTCTTCTCCTTTTGCAGGATCAGGAAGCTTCTTACTAGATTCTGGTTGACCTTTTTATAGATCTAGTCCTTGGGACAGGGAGGACATTGTTGATGGTTTGCTTATGGAGGCAAGCGGGGGTCATTTAAAAAAAAATGGCTATTGAAAGTTTAAAAGAAAGCATCACCAGAATATGGTTCTGAGTTAGACAGAACAACATCTTTTCTATAAACAAATTTCTTGGCAAAAGGTAAATTCTTTTGGGAAAAAAAATGTACATGTCTTAAGTCCTCAGTCTGAGAAAGAAGTATTTTTAATCAAAAAGACTAAAAAGAGGTCATTATTCACTAAAACTATATTTCTTCAAGCAGTTCAGAGCTGTATATTAAAATTTATCATTGCACAAAGCCAAAGTAATATTTTTGTTTCATCTTCCCTCTGCACTCACATTCATGAAATGCATTTGTGTCATTTTATCTAATAATCATTTTTCTTGTGCAGTGTCTTCCCAGGTCTTGCCCTCTCTCTATATATGAGTATTGGGTTAAGGTGGAGCTGGGAAAATGTATATAATCATTCACTGCCTAGCTCTAAGTCCAGGCAGGAGTTCATACTTTCCAAGGGTTCTGTTTTGTTTTATTGGTATTATTATGGAAAATTAAACCCCAGAGGAAATGGTATACATTTTCTTAAAACTGTATATTTAACACGTATCTCTGTAGTCACTATCCAGACTGTCTGCGAGAACATATGCTTTTTTTTTATTTTGTAACAATCTTCCAACATTTTCCAACATTGTCTTTTTCACATCATTGCTGTGAGTGTGAGTTTAAGAATATATTTCTTAAGTCTTAACGCTCAGCCAATATTCTCTAAACTCTCAGCCAATATTCTTTCAGAAAACCTGAGAAAATCACAGCATCATCTACCAGTGCAAGGCTGCATAAGGATGCAGTTGGATTACAGTACATTCTGTTGCTAGCAATCTGTTAGTGTGAAGGTCTTTTCAATTTAGTTGTCATTATCAAAGTTGACTTTGGCTTCCACTAATAAAGTTGGTTCTGAATTAAAACTGAAAACTCTTTGAATTCTGCAAGTAAACAAAAAACTCCTCTACCTCAGGTAAAACCTCAATGATCCCTATCAATAACAAATTTTGATGTCCTTCCACAAAAGTGAAGACTTATTATGCAGTCCTACATACTGGTACCTTAAAAGTCATAACAAGACCTGAAACTGTGACTGCTACAGCTAAAAGCAGAAGCTTCTCCAGCTCTAGCTAAGCAGCCAGAAGAGTCATAGGATCATAGAATATCAGGTTAGAAGGGACATCAGGGATCATCTGGTCCAACATTTTTAGGTGATATATAGTTTTAATGAGATGGTCCAGAACCCCGTCAAGCTAAGCCTCAAATGCTACAGACTAAATGCTTTCCAGAGGATCTTATTATCTCTGATTGAACCAGCAAAAATGTTTGCAATAAATTTAACAATGGCTGAAAGAGGCTACAGATATGAGTCTGGAACTCTCAGCAACAGCTGGATCAGACACTGTAAAACCAGAGCAATCTATGAGCTAGAAATGCGGTGTCGCTGGGCAAACACACAAACACATGGACATTGAGAGGCAGATGAGCTCTGCCATGGTACCTTGGGAACCAAGGAAAGTAAACTCATGTCACCTAGCACCTGTGCTGTATAAATACAGCGATATGCTCGTGATTCAAAAGTAGTCTGGCTATGAAGATAGACTGAATTAACCTAGCACCTATCTGTGGTTGTTCAAACACTGTTACAACAGAGATAGAGAGAAAACTCTTCTGACAGCTGAGTCAGATAGGAATAGGAATTGATGGCAGTTAGTCACTGTGAAGATCAAACTGTGGTTCATGCAAATATTTTTTTCCATATAGCACAGAAAATCTCTCCTCGAAATTCTGTACAGCTGCACACTGACAGGCAAAGTCCAGGCAGAACATCCCTGCTTTCTTATTTGTATCCAGAGTTCCAGCTTAGCCCACAGGCAGCTGGTATAAATTAACACAGTCCCCTTTACTTCAATGTAGCTACTTTGACTTAAAAAAATCCTAAGCGATGTAATTGGTCAAGGATCTGATACATGAACATACTGAAAATTGATATCTGGATGAAAAATTGTTACCAAGCGTATTTTTTGTTTGGTTTCCAATAGCCACAGGTAAATTAGAGAATTAAAAACACCTCAAACACAGCAAAAAAACCCCATCATCTTTGAAAGCAGAGGGACCTGATCCTTTCTAAATTAAATTGTCAGAATCTTAATTTTGCAGAACTGATAGCTTTTGTTTTATTTTCTCAGAGCAGTTAATCTGACAATGTGCTTCTGTAATTATAAGCCCTTATATGTATATTCTAGGGAGATAAGTTTTTTAACCAAAAAAAAAACCCCAACAAAACAAGAAAAAAAAGAAATACACCGTGCATTAAGGACTTCATTAAACACATTTCTCAGGATATTGGGAGTGGGGACTGAAATGACGGGCAAGAATTATCTTCTTCAAACATCTGGGAGCAAAGCACAGCTGGCACTCTATTGGAGCCTGGCACTCAGCATGCTATAAGACATACTCGAGTACATAAGAGAGGCTCTTATGAAGCTGAATCATTTGGGCAATTAACACTCAAAGCAATTTTCACACAAGCCCTTGATATATGAAAATTAAGTTTTCTGTAAATGACAGGCAGGCTTCTGTATGAAGAGAGCTCCAGTTTTGCTGTAACATTTCAGGGTTTATGAAGGGAGAAATGTTTTCAAAGACTGAAGGTGTTTTCAACAAGTATTTTCTGCTCTTTTAAGAAAGAAGTTTTACTGAGAATATTTTACTATTATAGGCTTGTCCAGTTATCTCACAGGAATATTCAGATCAAGGGCAAAAGTTAGAAAGTTTTAAATCACAGGTATATGATCGCTTAGGGGACTAAAGAAATTACATTTAAATTATTTTCACCTCTTGCAGATGATCTTGCACTGGTTGTAAGCTATACAATCTCTCTTAAGAAGGGACACAGTTTGCTCACACTTTCTGCAGACAGCAACAGCTTAAAGTAGTGGCAAGAAATCGAAACAGCTGAGAAAAAAAATTATGGATTTCATAATTGTAATTACTTTGTATCAAAATTTCTTGAAAGTAATTGATTTTTTAAAAATATAATTTAAAAAGCCAACAAAAGTTAATTTACCTATTAAAGTTAAGAGGCCACATGTAATATAGTTGACTGACTCAGAATTCCCAAAGATCTGGGAACTGACTGCTGGATCTATAATGCTTGTAATTGGCAACCCTGTTAATAATTGGCAGCCAGAAATTATCATAGGCAGGTAAAGAGGGTAAAATACAGAGTTAGTCACAGACAAGAAGATTTGGAATAAAAATAAGATTAGGAATATAAAATAGAATTTGTTCTACTACCATCCGTTACCTAACACTTTGCAAAGTAAAGATATCAAGCTTAAACAAAGCATAAAAGCCAAGGAAGAGCAAGCTTCTTCTCCCATCCCTTCAGTTTGTGAACTGCAAGCAAAGGGTCAATGTTCACAAAAATATTTTAATCTATTTTTTAATATATTCCTGTTACTTTTCCTATTTTTTAATTATGTGCAGGACTGAGTAAAATAGAAAAGAGAAGAATGCTCTGAATTTTGCCAGTCTTTTGGTCCTGCAGGGAAGTGACTTCAGATACTCTTGAAAAGGAATATTGTGATTTAAGGGCAGTACATGCAAGGTTATTTAGAAGACGAAGTTACATAGAGTATACACTGCCCACCACTCTGCTTTTATGCTATCAGCTGGTTTTGATAAAGCTTCTCAATTTCCACAGAGATAACTGAAAACAGAATATGCCTGAAAAATCCTGGTGTGATTATAGTTTTTAAGTCAGAGTTGAACACTATCTTCAGAAGTGCCTTCCTATCAGTAACAGCTTCATAGTTAGAAATAGAGATACACAGTTGGATCCTTTAGACCTAAGAGAAAATTGAACAGAGATGCCTTCAAGAGGTAGATCTCTGTATCTGATCTTTCAAAATGCATCTGTAGCCAAAGATGAAGTATGGAGAAAAAAAATGAAGAAGGAAAAAAGGCAGTGTGAAAATGCAGTTATGTTTATCACAGAACACCTAAAAATTGTATCTTCTTAGTGAACAGGATACTCTGAACTAGAAGAGTGGGTCTGTATTTCTGTATAATTCTATATGGCTATTCTTCATAAGGATGTTTTCCTGGAGGAACGGGATAGTTAGAGGGCATGCAATTTCTTCTCTCATCTGTCTCTCTCCCTGCACTCATCAGCCAGTGTTGTGTGGGTTTCTCAGTGAACTCTCAGCACTGCCCCATTCCCACTGAGATATGAGCTACCCCCACAGCACAGCTCACACATCTTGGTCTGTTGTAGGGACAATGAGGTACACTGCTGGGCAGTACCTCTCTTCACTGCTCTTCTGCTGCTAGTCCACTATCAATCTCTTGACTGCACCTAGCCCTTATTTTCTGATTCCCTGTGGAGTGAGCATTCCTTTCAGCTTATTTTGTCTCTAGTTGATTCAAGACAACAAATCTTTCTCAGCTTCCTAATATTGATATCCCAGTAAACTGCAGAATCAATTAGAGGCTGACCTTGGTATCACAGGGAATGTGTATAGCTGTGTAAGAAGGTTAGCATAGTATAAAAGAGTTTTACATGTCAGTCCATGTAACCTAGTACCTCATCTCCAATTCTTTCCTAATTGCTGATATATAAGGGAAGAAAACAAGGCAGTTTACGGCGCAATTATTATAGAAAATACTACAAACATTTATGATTTAGGGATTTCCTGTATCAGAGGAAGGTCATTGTGTTGTCAGATTGTAAGGATTTTTCTTCCCCTAACTTACAGGATAAAGTTTTGGATTTGTGCAATTTTTGTGATGAAATAAGAAGCTACGCAGCTCAGCAGCACACTTAATGAAGTGGTACTTACTATTCCTTGTTCTAAACCTGTTCTTGGTGGTTTCTCAGCAAGCCAATGTTTGTCTTTACATCAGTACAGATGACTAACAGTTATTTCCATTTATCTCCTCAGTGGTCCTCATGCCACTTGGAAGCCCTGTCCATCTTCCAAGTGGCTACTTAAGAGAGCTACAGTAACATGACCTGTCCTGTATGACAGAAACTACAGCTGCGCTTTCAAATAATGAGAGAGTAGATTACCTAGAAAAGTTACATTCTTTAGATACTTTTCTTATTGTTCTCAACTTCTGCTAAATGACTCTTTTAAAGCTTGACATCTCTTCATGGTTAGGCTCTGCAAAGGGATCTGAAAAGGCTGGACCACTGGGCTGAGTCCAATGGCATGAGGTTTAACACGGCCAAATGTCGGGTCCTGCACTTGGGACACAACAACCCTATGCAGAGCTACAGACTAGGAGAAGTCTGGCTAGAAAGCTGCCTGGAGAAGGACCTGGGGGTGTTGGTTGACAGCTGACTGAACATGAGCCAGCAGTGTGCCCAGGTGGCCAAGAAGGCCAATGGCATCCTGGCTTGTATCAGAAACGGTGTGACCAGCAGGTCCAGGGAGGTTCTTCTCCCTCTGTACTCAACACTGGTGAGACCTCTCCTCGAATACTGTGTTCAGTTCTGGGCCCCATACAACANCAAAGGGTCATTGGGCATTGGAACAGGCTGCCCAGGGAGGTGGTTGATTCACCTTCCCTGGAAGTGTTTAAGGGATGGATGGACAAGGTGCTGAGGGGCATGGTTTAGTAGCAGATAGGAACGGTTGGACTCGATGATCCTGAGGGTCTCTTCCAACCTGGTTGTTCTATGATTCTATGATTCTCTGTGTAATACATTCAGAAAGACCTTGCCTTTGTGGCACAAGCTTTATTCAAGAAGATGACATTTTGCAATCCATGGCTTCTATACAACAGACAGCATTTTAATCTTCATGTTATACACCACTAGAGAGTTTATAGCATTGTGTTCATATATAGCTTTGATATTTTAAAAAAAGACAATTGGGTTCCAGTTTGTGAAAAGTTGTTCTCTTCCCCACATAATGAACTATTGTGTCAAAACTCATTGGACTGAACCAGGCTAATATGCAAGACAAAGCCCTGATGGATACCTAACAGTCTTAAGCCTGAAGTTTGTCTTATCTTGAATGGACTTGTTTATGGAATCCAGACAAATTTGTGTCAAGGATCTCTGCTAGCACAAAGCAGCTGCAGACTGCAGACAGGATGAATTCTAGTCACAAGTGGCTTACTTCACTCTAGCTGACAGCACAGGGACATTACCAGAATGTTTCACCTATGCAGCACTCTCCAGTTTCTTTTCACACTCATAATGCTGTTCTTTACCAAGGCTAAACAGGACTTCCCTTACCTTTTTGGGAAATACAAAACAGCTCTGCATTAGAACCAGGAGGTTACAAGCCTGAGCTGTAGACTTCTTAGTTCACTTTCCTATGGGGTATCCCATAGGAGAACTGGAAGTAAATACAGAATTGCTCCTTGTCAGAGAGGGTGACGTGAAGAAAAAAGGTTAATAAGGGTGATTACAGATTTCAAATTTTAAAGTCTGGTCCATTGAAATAAAGTGCATTTTAGCTAAGTGAAATGCAGTATTACTGATCTAAAGATAAGTGAGGAACTGAACCCTCGTAACCAGTGAATGGTATTTGTAGATCATAACAAAGGAAAAACTGATCATTCTTTACAAGGATGGATAAACAAACTCATTCCTTGAGTACACCAGTAGGCAAGAACTGCAGTGATTTTAGTTCCCTGTCTGACACAGCTGAACTGATGCTGGCACATCTCCTGCATACTGGAATGGTATCTCCAGTTCTGATGTTAATATTTTAAAGAGGATGTTAAAAAAATACAGGGTGTACAGAGAGGAGACACAAATCTATCTCAAGGGAAGGAAAAAATATTTACAGGAAGCAAATTTGATCTTATCTCAAAGAAAACTTGAGACAACCATTATTAGTGCAGTATAACCTTCCTGGGGAGAAAATAGCACATGCAAAACAGTTCTTTAATCTTGCATAGAAAGGCATAACAGACAATTTATGGAAATTGAAATAGAGCAAATTCCTATTAAACATTTTTAATGAGTGTGATTAACCATGGAAATACATAGAATCAGAGCATAACAGGTTCTTGTTCTCTGCAGCTGTGGCTGTACGAATGCTTAAAGGAGGTAAGGATCTCATCAGGAAACCTAGAATCTTTTTACCTAGATGTGGGCTAAACTGATCACTCATACTTCTGTGGCTTCAGGCCAAGACCAGCTGTGTTTTCTGAAGTAGTGTGTAAGATGAAGCACAGCACAAGCTATTGGACTCCATCCAGGAGTGACAGTGTGAGACCAACTGACCAAGTATTTGGACTCTTTCATCCAAGGTTTTAGTTAGCAGATCCACAAATCTACACAACTTTTATTTGTTCGCAGAATATCTTCATACTTACATTTGCTCAAAGAAAGCTTGCTTCCAAAAATCAGTTACCTGCATGGAGGGCAAGTACTGCAAATGGTAATAAAACCAGCATCACAACTGTGCCTTATGCATGAATGAAGCCAGTAGATATTGCCTCCTGGAAATAACAGCACAGGAGGCCTATCAGCTGCTCAGGTACTGTTTAACCTGCAGGCATTGTTGTTTGTTTGGCTTAGCACAAAAATGTGCTAAGTGTTATCACTCACTCCAGCAGATATAGCAGTGCTAATTATCCCATCATGTAGTCACTTTGCAGTGATATAAATAGCCTAGTTAGTGTCATTTTACATTATCCAGCGGAGAACCTCCAAAGCATGGGTAGAGCACAGAAGATCCTTAAAAAATAAATGTAGGTCACTTTAAAGGTGGATGCTGCAATTTCTACCCACATGCTTCAGATGCTGCTGCTTGCTTAAATCAAATCAGTTAGAGAACGAAAATTGAAATGACAAACAGCATCATGAAAGAGATGGATTAGTAAATAGCCCTATTGCTGAGAATTCACCACAAGTAGAGATGTGGAGGGTGATGCAAGTAATATTTACCTCACTGTCTCCTAGATACCATACTTTATAGTTCTCCCATCCAAATTAGTTCTATAACTTTCATCTCCTTTTCCTCCCTGCAAATAGTCATGTTTCCTTGTTGCAAACAGGGTGGTTTCTAAAGCCATTCCTTAAGGACCTCTGATACTTACCCTTGAGATATACCTCACAGCTGAGGAACACTTCTGTAAGTGACCTGGACGGCATACTCAAATGTTCAATGCAATGGCAGACTATATATGGGATATTATGCCTGATGAATGGGACTCCCAGATTTCAAGGTGAGATTTCCAGTCCATAAATAGATATAATGATGAGGGAATTGTGAAACACAGGCTGGTTTGGGCCATTTGTGCACATGCACATATCTCAAACAGCTAGAAATTCTGGACAAACATTTCAAATCCTCAAACTCTGCCTAGATATAATTTCCAGGCAGTGAATATATCTAAATTGGGAAAAAAGTGTTCAAAGGGGTATTATTACTATTCTAAGCATCTGTAAGAAAAGATTAGAAAAACTGGGAAGCTCAGACCTAACAGTTAGAGAAGGAATTGACAGAGAAGGTTATTAAAACCAAGCTGAGCAAAGGAAAATTTAGGCAGTCTTAATGAAAATCTGCTGACAGTGAGATATTGTGCTAAGTAGTGGAATCACTAAAAGGAGGCAGTATGAGCCTCATTTCACAGCTGAAGAATGAAGAGAATAATCCTAGTTAGATATTTGGGAAAGGAGGTGACACAGGGGTCTGAAATTTTCCAAGTTCTGTGATAATTTTTGGCACTGTAGTCCTTTCATCTGCAATACCTCTTGCTTGTGTTGTCTCTTTAATATGCAAGCAAGATCCACTTACTAGGAAGCACATGGATTTTTACCTTAGCCAGCTTGGCACCAGGAACAGCCCTTGAGTTCCCTGTGGCAGATTGCTATACGTCAGCATAGGTACCACAGTTTACCAAAAACGAAGTTTGGGATCTTCCAAGAATGCTTCATTCTGGCTTGTTCTGCTTGTTTTCAGGCACCTAATTTTACTTTAAAACATGTGGAGAATAAATATCTTCCCGGCGTTTTCTTTTTTTTTTTTTCCCATAATGAAGACGGACTCCGAAAATCTGAGACCTTCTGTACAGCCACAGCTATGGCAAAGGAATTAGACAGAATGTAACAAGGAAATCTTGACAAGGAGGTGGAGAGCAACAAGTTAAGTGAATTAAGGGCAATGTGGGTAAACACTTTTTCAAAAGTCTTCCTGGAAAGGGCAGCACCTCCATGGAAGTACAATCTTCCCTCCAGATTGCATTTATGCATGGTCATCTAAAAAATGTAAAGCCATAAGCATATGGCCTGAAACACTAAGGAAATTACTCTTTGCAAACAGAAGGCTGTGCAGCCTCTGTAGGAAAGGGGAATACAATTTCTACAGTGTTGGACATCAGATTGTTCCCAAAATTTACACTGAACTCACACATATTTTTTGTCATAAATTCTTTAGGGCAAGGAAGTGATTTGCAAGCCCCAAAGCAACCTGAGGATATTATTCTCTGAGTAAACACCTCTAAAATGAATGTAGTAAATCTCATTTGTTCCTTGAGATGACACTCAGTTGCCTACATGTCTTAAGGCAGAAGCAAAATTTTAAAAAACTTGCATAGTTTTCCAAGGAATTCTTCATGCACATCTCAGGCTCTATTTGCTATGCAAATTGGATAGCAGCGTGCCCAAATAACTTACATGTCTTCCTGCTCATTTGCAAATTGAACAATGTAAGTTAATAGCCAGCAGAAGACTGGGTGCCCACAGCAGAGTGCATAGATTTATTGCTATAAATCAGCACCTCTCTCTTGCTGCCTCATAACTCAGTTGTCCATTGAAATTACGTCCCATCTTGCATACCTCTAGCAAATTTGGTTTTCTTCAGCCAGTGTATCTAATAGCACTGTTTGTAAGTATGCCATCCCTCTATAGGCCAGCTCCAGAGTCTATTGAAGTCAGCAGAAAACCTTTCATTAGTCTGAGAAGCTTTTGGAGTAGTCAGGAAGTAAATAGTCATATTGCATGCATTGTTCTTCAAAGGCATGCATTGTTCTTCAAAGGCATGCATTGTTCTTCATGTCAAATCACTCAAGGTACCGTTGTGCAGAATTCAGAAGTCGTTTAATGGAAATGAAACTGTGTCCCATGGAGTTTAGAGAGCCAGAGCTGAAGCCCAGGAATCCAGAACATAGCATGTTCTGTGTGGTTTTACTGGCATTTCTACATTTTTCCAAATTTTAATTCACAGTACTTCTCAGGGGACTCAGCATAAGTAGCTGCAACAGACTGGACAGGATAATCCTTTTATGTGCATTACCTCCACCCTTGCATTTCATCTCTAACAACACTGCTGTGATGCTCATCTCCCTAAGCTTTCTGGTGTTTTAAAAACAGCTGGAATTTCTATTAACCAAACATTTTTTCCCTTTCAAAAGAAACATTGCTTTCTTTGGAAACAAAACTTTTAAGAGGAAGGAGTCCACATAGAAGAATGCCCTATATAAAAAGCATTTTAATTAAAAAAAAAAAGAAAGTTGAAATTATCTATTTTTATGTGCATGACAAAAAGTTTTATTTTGCATTCCATCAAAGGTCTATGTGCATATTAGTTTTTAGCAAAATAAGTAAACTGAGCTCATGACTAATGCTTTGAAATGTTAGTAGTGGCTTCTTTTTTCTCACATGGATTCATTATCATTATTGTTTCTATTAATGCATTTCTAGATTCTAGGTTAATAAGCTCATTTGTGCACTGAAAACATGACAGCAATGTCCCTTCCTCCCCACCTGCTGCCTGGCTTCCTGTGGTTAGGAGAACTGGATTTTCACTAGCTCATCACTGACAACTTCCATTATTTTTTTTTAAGTTCATACAGGCTACTGCATTTCTGGATCCTTTAGCTAAGCAGGTTTCTTAAACATCCTAGATCAATGCTGCTTAGAGGAATATTGCAATCAATTTCTGCCCTTTTCTTGAATCAGACGCTCACTACAGCACTGGTAACTCTGTTTTAATTGTGCATCATGCCTTGGACTCAAATCACTCTAAGAATTTTGCCACCCTAAATTTAGTGTTTGCTTGTCTATGAACCCAGCCCAATGGGCCGTACATGCCAAAAGCTCTGTTACGTTTCCTTTGGAATCAAAGATGGGATTTCCATATCTCCCCTGGGTAGCCGCGCAGGGGCTTTTCTTCAGTGTGAGTCAAAACTGAAGGATATGGACTCTGAAGTGATTTTTGCAGCCACCCTCTCCACCCAGCATAAATAAGTTTCTCAATGTGGTTTTGTGAATATTGGACTAAGAGTCTGAATGACTGGAGAAAGGCACAGGCCATGTTGTATGGACCCAGCATGGTGTAGGTTAATAAGTCTCAAAGTGGGTGATTCTGAAATGTGACCCTGCAGCCCTCCCTCTCCCTGGGTGGGCAGTGGACAGTGTTACCTGTTACCTGATCTGCCACCTGACCTAGGGGAGTGGTGGGGACAGAGAGTTTAAAGAAAAACCACACGCATACTTGTAGCCTTGTGGACCCGTAGGACAAAGAAAAATACATGATACAACACATGAAGCCTTGAAGGTGGTGACTATCTTTCATCCCCTCTCTCTCTCTCATAAACTATCTCTCTCCTTTTCTCTCTCTTCCTCCTGATTCTCGTTTTCTTTTTTCCTTGTAATAAGTGTGGCTGCAGCAGTCTGTAGTAGGCGTTTTTGCAGGCACCATCAGGCATTTTTACGTTTTTCTTGGTTCCACTGAGCAGATTGTAATAGTGTTACCAGTGCTTCTAAGTCACAGATTGCTCACAGTAACATCGACTTTCATGGTTTCTTGTTGGTGCTCCGTCACCTACAGTTGTTGATTGTTTATATCCAGTGTTTCAGGTCATGTACCTTTTTTTAGTAAAATATTACTTATACTCTCCTCCTGAGTGATTTGTGTCACTCTGGCGCCTTGTCAGTGATTCCAAGGGGCTCACCCTGGTCACCACTTTGAACTGGACACAATACATGTACATCAGATTTTAGACCTCAGGAACGGCTGCATTTGAAGTCACACATAATTGCAGGGGAATTAAATGTAAATGTCTGATAGTTAATCATAAGGTTTGGCTGAAGACAGCAGCGTTACTTCCATTTATTATACATAAAGCACTTATGAACATGGATTTCTTGGTAAAATACAATACTTCTCTGCAGTAAGCACCTTCACACAGCCAGATTTTGGGAAGGATCAGAAGGTTTCTCTCTCTCTGCCTAAAACCTCTTATTCCTTCTTTTCAATAGGATTTGGAAAGAAAAATAAAAGGAGTGAGCTTTCAGTCACCCTCAGCCTAAATCAGCATCTTTCCATTGCTGCTGAGAAGTCATGTTGTGACATGTTATTGCAAGATTCATAAACGCAAAGATGAAAGCAATTGAAAGTCTGAAGGGAAAGGCAGGGAGGATAAAGCAGGAGGTAGAGCCAGGATGCCACAGGGTGGGAGGAGAAAGCTGGAAAGGAACCTTGAGATTTGCCCTTCCCTACCTGGCAGGTTTTGAACTGCCTTTGCCTCCCCTATGAAGGCTTGCAGTTTCTGTAATGGAGTTTTTATTGTTTGAAGGCTAATTATACTTCCCAGAAAAACTGACAAAAACAGAGATGTTGGGGGAGGATGAAATTCTAACAAAGTGAAACCCAGCAAAGATATATGACAGGGCCTCTCTCCATCCTGTCCAAAACCACATATCTGAAGACAGCCTCCCAATCTAGTGGAGGGTGTTACTGTCCTATCCTACCCTAGCCTATCATATGAATAACTATTTCTTAATTCTTGGTATTCTCTAAGTTAGTAGTTCCCTAAGCAGTTCATAGATGAGTCCAGAATGAGCATGCACTGAGCTAGTCATCACTCTCTGGCTTTCGGACCTTGAGCTTTAGTAAAAGTCAAATAGCTCAGGCTTAGGAAAGAGTTGACTAATTTTGATTCTTTCATATGATGTGAATTGTATAGGGGAAAACAGTCAAAATTCAAGAGTCTTTTGGAAGTAAAATTATGGTTTCATTTAAATATAAAATTGATTTTTTTTTTTACTTAAATGAAACTAAATATCCCAAATGACAATGTTGTCCTATCCCATGCAAAATTATTACCATAGAAATTGTAGTTCTAGTGGAGGATAATGATTCACATGTGTCACGCTCCATCTTCTTCTATTGTGTGAGTGTAATAGTGTGATTTCATCTCAGACACTGCATCATGGTAGGAGCCCATGTCGCCCCGAGATACGCGTCCCTGGAGGCAGAAGGATTTTGCAGGCTAATTTTAGTCTTCATCATTTGCTCTGTGTTAGAATTGTGTAAATTTGGCTGAAAAGGAAAAGTTTAGTAATTTGGCACTACTTAGACCCAGTAACTGCAATATATGGTCACAAGTCAGTATTGCGAACTCTGAAAATTGTGTTGCTATTTCTTTAGAGTACTCCCCCAGTTCTCATGAATAGGCCCTGGAAGTCTAGTAGGCAAACTTTGTCAAACACGGGAAGAGTACACCCTTAGCTCTTTGTTCTATAATATTCATTAGTATCCTGCACATACCCAAGAAATTGTTGCTTTGATTTTCATCTGGTTTTAAGTGTGTTTGAGTTCGTGGGATGTTTTGATTGTCTCTTCAATATTTTTACACAAAAGATCTCTGCTATAAAGCTGCCATCTGTGTCTGAAATATGCACCAAGCATCCTGGGGTTTTCCTCCCTAGAGAGCTCCTGTTCTCTGTGAAACAGTGAATAAAATTCATATAGCGGTTTCAAAGTCAAATAATAAAAAAGGTTAAAAAAAAGAAAATAGAAAATTAAAAGGAAAATAGATTTTGTGGGATTGAGGGAGTCAGATTCAACCATCTTTATCAGCATTATGTTATTCAAGTAGGGTTCTTGCTACAACAATAAAAATATTGTTGCAGTTAGCAATTACAATTCATCCTCAGATGACATCACAAATATTAGGAAGCTTGCAGTATATAAGAGGTTTACAGCCTCCAGACCAGAAAGGCATAGAGGAATATTTGACTTGTACAACAAAATGCAGCAAACACTAAATAAAGCTCATGGGCACAGCTCAGTGGGTAATTACAGCCACCCATTTTTTGTGGCTATAATTAATGTCCTAGTCCTAACCTCTGATGCTGCCTGAGGGACCAGTGCCAGTGTTTTACTGTCACTTACCTAGTCTGTTCACTGAGGGCATGACGGGCGTCTTAGATGTGACTCACCACTATTTTAGGTAGCAAAACTTTTGATCATAGACTCTGGTAGGGCCAGCAGCTGCCCCATGGATTATGGAACATCCTTTGTTTTTCTGATGTCATTAGCAGGTCTTTTGAAGTTAGACCTAGCAGATGACATTGTTAAATCACTGGCAAGACTTTTTCTTAACCTAGTCAGGCAATATCACACAAGCTAAGAGGGCAAAGACGGTCTATGCTGATTCAGCCCTTTGATCCACAAGCTGGAATATTCCTGTGCGGAATTCCTTCACTTTCCATGAGTGCTTTATGTTATAATAATACTCAGAAGTTGATTCAAGAGCCAGCAGTCTTACTCATGGACACCACAATAACAACTCATTAAGGGTGGAAATGACTGCCATGCTCTGTGAACTCCATTGTGAAAAGAATTGGCTCCACTATGGTTTTCTTTTCCCTTCTAAACTGGAAAGTCTAGATATTTAAGGCTAACTCTGTAAAAGGCAGTAAAGGCAATCCCTGCACTCACGACCAACCCAGCTTCCAAAGGTTTTCATTAGAGAGCAGGAAGATGCAGTGCTGGGACGTGACTTGCTCCTCTCTTCTGCTGAGGGACAAAATGAAAGGTTCAGGCTTTGCTGAAGAGAGAAATTGTAGGTGCACAATGCTGTCTTCAACAGCTACACTGGAAAGACTTTCCGATCTACTTGTTGGAACCTGCTGCAGAGTGCTACGTCAAGCAGTTCATTCACTACTAAAAGCAGCAATATGCTGTATCAGACCTACAGATCTCAGGCATTATGCTGTGTGTGTGCTGGGTCAAAGCCCCTGACACTTACGTGTTAATCAAGAATACAGCTGCTGTTGTCATGACACAGCAGTTACTCAGAGATATCCAAGTTCTCTGTGAAAGGAGAACAATTACTCCAGCTTTGGAAGATTGCTTAGTTTGTTAACACAAAGCAAGAAGATAGAGCAGGTAGCACTATGGAAGAGTTAGTTCATCATAGACTTCAGTAGAATAAAATCTAGGTAAGGAATTGCATGTACAGAGCAAATATAGGATTTCTCAGAAGGAATCCCTGAGAGACATCATTAAAACAGTGAGATTCTTGGCTTCAGCTGTCCCTGGCCCAGCTCATAATATTAAACCTTGTGTGGCCTGTAATAAAAAAAAAAAAAAAAGCCTCATAGCCCCCAAATCTTTCAGCAACAGGGAA